>CAUYQG010103728.1:47-40141 GCA_963574415.1 Tarsius wallacei
CGGGACCTCGTCTCTACAATAAATCCAAAATTAGCCTGGCGTGGTAGCAAGCACCTGTATATCTGGCTACTTGGAAGGCTGAGGCGGAAGGATCGCTGGAGCCCAGCAGGTCGAGGCTGCGGTGGCCGGGAGCGGCCACTGCACTCCAGTCAGGGCGACAGAGTGAGACACAAACGCAAACAAAAAAACAAACAAAAACATGTGCCATATGCTGTTCTAAGTTTTTTTTGTTTTGAGTTGGAGTCTCACTCCGTCGCCCAGACTGGAGTGCAGTGGCACACTTTCGGCCACCGCATCCTCGACCTGCTGGGCTTCGGCGATCCATCTGCCTCAGCCTTCCTAGTAGCCGGAACTACAGGCACGTGCTACCACGCCAGGCTAATTTTGGATTTATTGTAGAGATGAGGACTCGCCAAGTTGCCCGGGCGGGACTCGAATCCGTGGGCTCAGGCAATCCACTCATCTTGGCCTCCCAGAGTGCTAGGATTACAGGCTGAGTCACTGAGTCCGGCCAAAGTTTTTTTTAACATGGTTTTTCTCTTTTGTTTTTAATAGTAGTGTTATCAATAGGTTCTGTTATTTTCATTTTCTGTATGAGGATTCTCAGATCCAGATAATTCCAGTAACTTGTGCACACTCACACAGCTGGAAAACAGTGAAGCAAGAGTGACACTCTGGAGAATGCTCTTTATGTTTCGACACTAGATTCTAATTGACTAGACCTATTTATAGCAGAATTCATGTGCAAATCACTCATGGTGGCTTTATAATGTGTCAAATTGGCTAGGCTTAACTGCATCTCCCAGAATTCCCTGCCTTTTATGTTTTAGTTAGCATGGGCCACATGAGACATGAGAGAACCGAGGGGTAGAGGAGAAGCAGCATCCGTTTTGACACATTGTCGTTTGTTGGCTGGCTTAACTTTCTTCCTCTGGATCTTCCTTCACCTCCTTTGACTTCAGGCCTGATGTGTTTTTTTTAGCTCTGTGTTGAAAGGTCTCAGCGACTGCTGCACACACACCACCAATATCCAAAGTCACCTGGTGCAGCTTCTGTCAGTCTCATGGGGTTCTTGCTCATTCTTGTAGGTCCCAGCTTGCAAGATCTCCCCAGCTTTACATCCGTCTTCCTTTCCCAACTGCCTGTATTAGACGTTAAGATGACATCCTTACAGAGATTGAGTAAAGTAAAATCCCCAGAAAAAAATCCCTTGAGATTTTATATATATAAATATGCTGTCAATGTATATCTAGGGTTATTATTTCAAATTTTATATTATGTTATCAGTATTATACATGTGTATAACTGTGTATATGTAAAAAACCCTAAAGATCAAGAATCGTTAATTAAACTATGACTGAGATACATCAGTCTGTAACAATTTTTAAGTACCAATAAGTTTGTTGTATTTAAGGAACGATGTCAAGTATCCAATTAAGAGCCAGTGTTATATACTGAATAGAGCAGTGTTTGTGAAAGACCTGTATTCAAAAACAGGCTCAGACTTCCAAGTCATGTGACCCTGGGCAGGTTATATAACTGCCCTGAGGCTGATTTCCCTCACTGGCAAAAGGATGTGAGGACAATGTGAGACAACATGTCAAGTGCCTAATAATTTCCCAAGCACTTTAAGATGCAATTACTTGTATTGTTGTGGCTGTCAGAATTAGTACCAAAGACATGAGTAATTTAGTCTCTACAAAATCTTCTATCTATATAATAATATTTAATGAGACACAATGATAACACTATTTTCTCTGTGGCAAAATCGTATGAGCACTTTGTTCCAGAAAGGGCATTTTGTTGCTGAAGTACCAAAAATGCTTTTCTAAGAGGAAACTAGTTTGTATATATAAATGGAATTAACAATGGAACTTTAAAAAATAATAATACTTCTTGACCATTTGTGAAAGAATCTCATGTTTTTAAATTGAGTTGTAATTCACATGTAATATAAAGCATAGATGTCAAATGTTCATTATGATGTATTTTAACCATTGTGTACAGCAATCAAAAAATATTTTTGATTACCCTCCTGCCCCTTTTCAGCCAGTCACCTCACTGAGTCCACACATTCTGATTTGCATAATCACAGATTAGTTGTGCCAGTTCATTACGTTATAGGAATGGCAGCATAGAGTATGTATTCTTTTGTGTTTGGTTGCTTTCATACAACATATTGCTGAGATTCATCCATGTTGCTGCACATATGAATAATTTATTACTTTTTATTGTGGACTAGTATTGTATGAATACTAGTGTATGAATATACTAAAAGTTGTTTATATCATTCTTCTACAGAAGGCATTTGGTTTCTTTCTAGTTTTTGATTGTTGACAAACATTCTTTGCTTAGCCAACTTTAGTCAGGCTTCTGAATCTTCTGTTATACCCATCTGTGACTTCCTTATAAAATCTAGTTTTAGCAAAGAATCCTGCTAGTCAGTTTAACTAGAACACCCTGTTTTCAATATCTGATCATCCTTGATATCTGTTCAGGTTCCTCATCCTCCACCATTCTCAGGTGATGTCTGATCACCCTGGCCTGTCTTTAGCAAGCATCTTGTTAGGTAATTTAGCCAGAATCTCCCTTACGCTTGATGTTTTCTCTCAGCAATTTTCCATTTACTCATTCCCGCACTACTGTGGTTATAAATTCTTACTTGCCTATGCTGTATTCAGAGTTGAGCCCAATCTCTCTCTCCCACTGCAAGACCCCAGTACAGTGGTCTCTACATGTATCACAATGATCCAGAGTAAAGTCTTCTTTACCATGCTTTCATGAGCATCATTGAATAATTTTTTATTTAACACTATTTAAGCAAAGCTGCTAAGAACATTCTTAAGAAGTCGTTTTTGGATACATTTTTGTGTGTCCTGAGTAAATAGCTAAGTATGGAATTATTATGTCATAGGCTATTGATATGTTTTACTTTATAAGAAACTGACAAACATGAATCCTAAGTTGTAATATTTTGTGTTCCCACCAAAATGTATGAAAATTTTAGTTAATCCACCTGCTTACTAATATTTGTTATTGTCAATCATCTTAAATTTAACCACCCCAATAGATATAAAATGGAATATCTGTCTGGTTTTACTTGCATTTGCTTGCTAACTAATGATGTTGAACACCTTTTCTTGTGCTTATTGGTCAGTTAATGTATCTTTGATTGTAAAGTGTCTATTCACTAGTAATTTACTAGTAATTCACTATTCATCAGACACCATACAATAAAAGTGTCTGTACTTTTTTGTTGGGTTGTTTTTCTTTTTAGTTTTGAAGTATGCGCTCTCTTTGTGTGTGTGTGTGTGTGTGTGTGTGTGTGTGTGTGTGTACATACACAGAGAGAACGAGCCAGAGAGAGTATATTTATATCCACTAATTATGTACCTATATGTGTATATGTGACTATAAGTCTTGTCAGGTGTATTTATTGCAAACATTTCATTTAAGCCTGTAGCTTGTACTTTTATTTTCTTATGTGTATATTTTGATAAATTCCAATACATTCATTAAAAAACTTTTATTGTCAGTGTTTTATGTGTCCTAAGAGGTAAAAAGAATAATTTTTAAGAGGCTTTATGATTTTATGTTTTATAATTAGGTCAATTATTTTTCTTAATTTTCTGTAACTTTTTTGTTTTCTTACAGATATTTAGCTCCTCCAACAGCATTTGTTAAAATATTTTACTTTCCTCACAAAAAGAATTTGGCAGTTCTTGGTGCAATCAATAGGCCAAATATGTGTGAGTCTCTGCAAATTCTCTGTTCTGTATATTTATATAAATAAAATATCATCTTTATAGTTTCATACACAGTCTTGTATTTTTCTTTCATGATGACTTTGGCTAAAACATGATTGACATTTCATTATAAATCTTAGAACTAGCTTCTCAATTTCTTTAAAAATATTGCCATGATATTGATTTAGATTTAGGTCACTCTATAGTTGGTTTTGATGAGAATAAGCACTGGTGACATGTACATGTCATGTACGTATCATGGTGTATTTCTCCATTTATTTAGATCATCTTTGGTTTCTGCCAACAATATTTGTAGTTTTAGTGTAGTGATCTCACTAAATTTATTCCTAGCCATTTAATATTTTGACAGAAAAGGCATTAATAAAATTTTATTTCTCATTTTTCATTAATAAAATATAGACCTATGGAGGAATTTTGGTCATTGACTTTGAAACTTTGGTTTTGCTAAATTCACTATTTCTGCTATATGTTTTTGGAATTCTCGGTTTTCAATGTGTACAAAATTATATCATACAAAAATTAAAAATGTGTAATTTTTCCTTTTCACTCTTTATGCTTTTCAGTTTTTTTCTTGTTTTATTTCATTAACTAGAACTTCTGGTACAATGTTGAATAGAAGTGGTAAGAGCAGATAGTCTTGCCGTATTTGCAGAGTTAAGGGCAAAGCTTTCAATATTTTACTATTAAGTAGAGATTTTGGTTTTTTTTACCAGGTTAAAGAAGTTTTCTTCTGCTTGTAGTTAGCCAAGAGTTTTAATAATACCAAATACTATAATAATGGTATGTTTATCTTCTTTTGCCTATTAATATTATAATTTACATTGATTGGCTTTTTCATTTTAAATTAATCCTGCATTCCTGGGATAAATGCCATAGATTTGGATGTATTATCTTTTCATTTATTGTTAGATGCTATTTGCTAGGATTGCCTTAAGAACTTTGTGTTTATGATAATGAGTGATTTTAACCTAATTTTATTTTCTTGTATTTTCCCTGGTATCAGGTTATATTGATCTCATAAATCAAGCTGGGTTGAGTTCCTTCTTACATTTAACTTGCAAGAGTTGTCTTAAGATTCTTAGACTGATATTACTTTTTGCAAAAATTTTGGATAAAATTTTGATGTGAAGGCATCTAGACTGAGTTTTTATGAAAATAATTTTGAATATGACCTTAACGTTGAATAGATATAAGACTACTTATGTTTTAATATACTCTTGTGACAGTTTTTGTAATTTTTGTTTTTTAATGAATTTATTTCATCTAAGTTTCTGAATTTGTTAGCATGATTTTATTCATAGTTTTATCTTATTGTCCTTTTCACATTTATAAGATCTATTCTGATGTTCCTTCTTATATTCATGAATTAGATTATTTGTATTTTCTATTTTTTTGATCCATTTTATCAGGAGTTTATCAATATTAATAATCTTTTTGAAGATTAATTTCTGATATTATTTAATTTTACTTTTTTATTTACTTCATTACATTTATTTCTATTTTTGCTATTGCCTTTAATATTTTCTTTGGTTTTAAACTTGATTTTCTTACATTTATTTTAAATTAATTCTGACATTTTAATGGTCCAAATAATGGTAAATCTTAGTGAATGTTTTATAAAAACATGAAAAGAATTTGTATTCTGCATGTGATGATTGCACTGTAACATAGAAGTTAATTCATTTAAGTTGCTGTTTTTAAATAATTTTTGTTCATTTTTCTCTATATATCTGTCCACTTGTTTGTATTTTATATTCTGATTTTAATTGTCTACTTATTCTTGCTCACTTACCAAGTATAGTAGTTGGAATAATGCTGTAAAAAATCACCACAAACTTAACATATTAAAATAGCATAACTGTATAATCTCATAATGTCTATGGATCAGGAGTCCAGTTATGGTTTATCCAGGTCCTGAGTTTAGAGTTTCATTAGGTTGAAATCCAGGTGTGGGCTGGAATTGTGATCTCATCTGAGGTTTGAGATTCTCTTCCAAGATCACTGCAATTTTTGGCAGTATTTAGTTTCTTGGAGTTGTAGGATCAGTGTCTTTACTGACTATTGACTGGGGTTTATTCTTAGTAACTAATGACTGCCCTCAAATCCTAGCCACCTGGTGACTTCACAACATGGCAACTTCTTTCTTCAAAACCAGTAGGGGAATCTTTCATTAGTCTCCTATGACAGAATCTAACATAAAATAGTATAATCATGGGAGTGATTATCACATCAACTTTGTCATGTGGTATAACCTAATCAAAAGAATGACTGTTCCATGGTATTCACAGATCCCACTTATTCCCAAGAAGAGGAGATTATACAAAGCACGTATACCAAAGGTAGAAATTTTGGAAGCCACCTTAGAATTTTCTCACTACTGTAAGGAAATAAAAATCAATCAAAACAATTGCTCTGTTGTATATTAAAAATCTCTAAGTTCATGAGACTGTTATAATAAATTTATAATTAACTAGTGAGTCCTTGCAGTGATGGACCTGGGCATGAAACCATGGCAGTGGGACTCAGGCCATGCTTAAATAGCTATGTTTTTAACAAGGAGAGAGATTTTAATTGGTTGAGGAATTTCTCAGAGTAAGAGCTTGTATAAGAGGCACTGCCTTGTCAGAAAGGGATTTCAAAAATAATTCTCTGCCAAAAGTATGAAACAAAGAACTGTTGGAGAGGAAAGTGGTCGAATGACGTTTTTCAAATATGAAATATGAAATGAAATGAGCAGTGTAATGTGAACACAGCTAGTAACCCCAACATTTTAGGACAGGCCATAAAATTTGTAAAAAGTAATTGATGTTTTCAGATCTCTTATAGAATTCAGTGAAGAGAATGGATTCCAGTTCTTGACTGAATTGAAGGCAAACCATAATTTGTCTGGCAGAAGGAAGATGGCTGACATCTCTGTGGCACTGGATATTGCTCTTTAATAAACATACAACTTGTCCTTAATCAATTTTGTGATAAAAAGTGTGGGGAACTACATACGCTTTAACTCTTTTCAACTCCTTTGTCTTAACCTCTTTTCTAGTTGTAAATGTAGCTTATCATAAAGATTCCTACACTACAATTTTGGAAATATTTGGCTGTGTCTTGTGTCTTGAACTTCTTTTTTTGTTTTTTTGTTTGAGTTGGAATCTCACTCTGTTGCCTAGACTGGAGTGCAGCAGCACACTCCTGGCAATCCTTCCGCCTCAGCCTTCCAAGTAGCTGGAACTACAGGTGCGCGCTACCAAGCCCGGCTAATTTTTTTTGACTTATTGTAGAGATGAGGTGGCACCAAGTTGCCCAGGCGGGTCTCGAACCCGTGGGCTCAGGAAGTCCACTCACCTCAACCTCCCAAAGCGCGGGATTACAGGCTGAGCTACCGAGCCTGGCTGGCTGTGTCTTGAACTTCTAAGAAGCTTCATCATAGAAACAATTTGCTGCTCAAAGCAGTTTCAAAAATGTTGATTTTTATTTTATTAAGAAAACTACTTCTGAATATTTATGAAATTAAAAAAACTATATATAGATAAAATACTCATCCATATTTTTACCTTCTCAAAATTAATTGCTGTGGAAATCTTGGCTTATTTGCTTTCTTTATTCCTCCTCCTCTCCTCCTTCCTCCCCTCCTCTTCTTCCTCCTTCTTCTTTCTTTGTTCTTCATCCTTTCTCTTCCTCTTCTTCTTCCTTCCATCTGTCCATTCTTCCTTCTTCCTCTTCCTTCTGTTCTTTCCCCTCCTTTGCTATGTCCTTATTACTTTATTGATTTTGTTAAAATTACAACTGAAAATATATAGAATAAAATAATCAAAAACTTGAGGTTGTTGTGAAATCAAACTAAAAACAGGGACAATAAAATAAACTATAAACTCCTAGAGACTATGATTTCACATTTGACATATAAAAGAAGGCCAAATAGAAAGGATAGCTCAACAGATAGACATATAAAATTAGGTCATGTAATTAATGATATTATAATTTAGGAATATTACAGTAAAATTTGAAATTTTATAGAAAAAATAGTTTTAAATTGAGTAAATTAGCAGAACTTCAAATAAGTATTTTAAAATTACAATTGATATTTCATGAATGATTCCTTTAGATTTAAAGGAAAAGATTATGAAATACATTAGGTAGCCAGATTCCTATTTTTTAGCCTGTGTTTGCCTGCCATGAATAATTAGGGCATGGATATTCCCATACGTCTCCTCCTGCCCACAACTCTCTGTTTTTGTCTTTATTTTAAATACCTTAATGATGTTTTCACTCAGCATTATATTCATTGGGTATAATATTCTTGGTTTATGTTTGTTTTCTCTGAGACATTTTGTAGATGTTCTTCTGTTATCTTCTGGCATTAAATCTTGCCACAGAGGTGCTAATAGTCAGCCTGCCTAATATTTTTCTTTAATAGGTTATTTGTTTGTTTTCATTCCTAGATGCCTAAACAGTTATTTCCCTATCTTTCATGTACTAACTAATCTATTTCCTGGTGTGGAATGTTTGAGTCAACTTTCATCATTTTCATCTCATATTATTGTTTTTTTTACTGTCATTATGATGTTTTATAGAGTTTATGTTTTTATCAATGTGTCCTCTACTGTGAAGCAATAATGAGTAATTTTATTTCTTCTTGAGATTTTAATTTTTGAAAAATTAGATTTCTGATTTTCCTGTTATGCCTTACTTCCTCTCTTTCTTTATACTTTTCCCTCTCACCGTTTTTTTCCTTCACTCCCTGGTAGCATCTTTGCATTATTTTCGTGCTATTTCTTTTCATCTGGCTTATGCTTAGGTTACTCATTTTCATAACTTTATTTGCTTTTAAATAGAGTGAATGAATATTGACTCTCTTCCTCTAACACTTGACACTAGTCTGTTTTTCCCTCCAAGTTAGAAGTGGGCACTGGGGACTGTGTATCTTAACCATGTTCCTACAGATGGAGGCAGGATGATAGGATGAGGGATGTAAGGTAAGGGTGAGGGAGGATAACTCAGACGAGGCAGTAAACTCCTGCTTTTGAGATTTTTCTAAAAGTCCTGAACCAGGTTTGGCACTACCTGAATAGTGGGCAGATATTACTATTGTTATGGGACTACCCTTGGCCTTGAAACTTTCTTCAAGCTACTATGTAGCCCTGGATGCTTTAGTTGATTGTGTTATTTTCTTTGCTATCTTCCTTGAGTTCACCTTCAGATTCCATTACTTTTCAGAATAAAAACGTAAAAACAATGGATGTTCACTCCGTTTGCTTAATGCCAGGTTTTGGAAATGTTAGTAATCAGTGGCCAAGGGATTTTGTTGACTCATTAATAGAGCTTCCAGATGATGAGATTGCTATTAGAAATCAGGTGGTTTATCACTATTACCTGCTAAAGTATCTTCTGTTTTCTTTTTTCATCCTCATAAATTTTTCAAATGTTTTTCCGTAGGTTATTTGCCTTTCCTTGTTTGTTTATTTTTGGAGGTGGTAGCGGCTCATTTTTTTTGTGCATTAGAAAAATGACAATTTTGTGTTATATTTACACTCTTCCACCTTAACTCAGAAGCCAGGACTCCTTCACAAGTTTTTAAAAATATGTTTACGTCTTTTTTTGTTTAATTTGAAAAAGTAGTACCAGCTTTCTTTGTCTTTTTTCCCCTCTGGTTTCTGATAATCATCTTCAGAAAAGTTAAAAACTGTTCACTATTCAGGTGAAAACTGGAATGAAATGCAAATATATTAAAAAAAAGATTATTTCAACATGCAAATATTTTGCTTCATTCTTACTTGCTCAACCAGGCTAACTTTATTTATAGTTTTAATAGATGAGGCAACTGAAGTCATAATCTGTGTTAGAGGTTGTCATAATTTGGTGGCCCCAAATGCAGAATCTGAAACAAGAATTTGTGTCAAGTGGTTTGTTTGGGTAGTAACCTAAGGTAAGTAAGAGCGAAAGTGAGCAAAGAAGAGAAGGCATCATTAGTGCCTCATTTTCAAATCAGATACCTCCATAATTGCTGGAGAAGCTCTGAAAACTACTTCTCAGAGACACTCTTCCTGAGGTAGAAGGAAGCTGGGTTATTTATACTCTAAACACCTGTTAATAATTGAGGACTGCCCCTGAGGTTTTAATCCTCAATTCTGTAGTCTGTTGTACTGTCAGCAAAGTGGTTTTCATCCTGCCAGAGAAAAACCTCAGGCAAAGCAATGTAGGTGCTGAAAGTTGGAAAATGAGCAAGTGAGCACTGAATTTGTAATGGGAACTAGGCAGGGTCTGGATGGTATCTGCTTCAAACAGATTATTTTTCTGCCAATTTACCATCATGTACAATGATAATATAGTAGCCAAATGAATATAAATTGTTTTTAAATTATATGGTAAAACATAAAAGTATATGATTGCTCAGGAAAGAATAAAATTCTTTTCAATGCCCATATAATTCATGGTAGAGCCAAGTACATTGTTAGAAACTACTAATTTATAAATAAGAAGGATTTCCCAACTTTACTCAAGTATTTGGCTAAATGTGTGCTTTTATTTCTCTCGAGTGACACTTCAACATACAAATGTTAGTAACAAACCACTCAAGAGTAATGTGTAGCAACAATATTATAAGGCACATTCTAGGAAATCACAATAGATGACTCAATAGAAAGAAACTCAACTACCACATTACAAAAGGGAAAAAAAATTCACTAAACAATATTAACTTGAAGTTTAGTATATATCTCTATTTTGGAAGTTGAAGCATTTTAAGCTCTCTTTCCTCAGGGGCCCCATTATGATTATAGCATTGAAGCGCAAATAATAATAAACCTAGAATGACAAAGATAATTAATACCAGTGAATTCTCAAAAATTTCTGTAAGTTAGAGCTTCTATTGTTTGAACAATCAATGTATTTCAGAGTCTGTGAAACTGGAGACCAGAATATGGTCCTTAGAGGACTCTTGTGCAGGTGAGATTCAGTCTGCAAACCAAAATCTCGGAAAGACATTGCAATTGGAGTTAGAAGAAAGGGAAAAGAGAAATAATGAGAACAAAGGTGAGACTTGAGGGATTAATTTAAGTTCTGTAAAGTAAAGAGTGGTGCCAATCTGTGCTTACCCAGGAAATAAGTAGCACAGTATAAACAGTCACTACTAACCCAGAAGGGTCTTTAAAATAAAAGTGGATGCAGCTTCTCAGGACAACTAAAGCATTTGGTACAGGTGATGGTACCCTGGAATAAAACACTAAATTCTGTTATTTGGTAGCACCATGCATGTTATGAAAGCCTCTTCTTGCCTGATCACCATAAATTAAAACAATGCAGTTAACACAGACCTCCTAGAAAAGCTTGTACACTGAGAAAAAAAAAAAATCTATCAGGAAAAAAGACAAATTTATTCAAAGTTGAAAAAAATCCCCATACCAGCTACATAAATATCCATCCCAGCTCTCCATTCTTTAAACTTATGAAAAAACCCAGCAGTATGATAAGGGTAGACCCAGATTGAAGAGAAGCTGACCCAGGAGGATGAAGAAATAATTCTTAAAAATGGTCTCTTAAAAAACAGAGATATCTACAAAACAAAACAAAATGAAAACCCAAAGACTAATGTTAATCTTCCAGACTAATTAAGAAACAACTGCATTCATAAAACATGAAAAATAAGCTATGAAATATGAAGTATAGATCATGAAAATAACTCATAAATTATTAATATGATTTAAAATAAAAATTGAAGGATTAAAAATCAATGTAAAGATTATATTCCAGGATTAAGAGCAAAAACATGATCATAGAAAATATTTGATACATCTTGAGAAATGAATAGTTACTACAGAAT
Source organism: Tarsius wallacei (assembly GCA_963574415.1). Lineage (NCBI taxonomy): Eukaryota > Metazoa > Chordata > Mammalia > Primates > Tarsiidae > Tarsius > Tarsius wallacei. The sequence goes on from CAUYQG010103728.1 coordinate 11,628, forward strand.
ATTCAACACCTAGCTTATAGCGGTCCTAGAAGAAGAGTTTCAAAAGTAGAGAGGAGCCGGGCTCGGTGGCTCAGTCTGTAATCCCGTGCTTTGGGAGGTTGAGGTGAGTGGATTGCCTGAGCCCATGGGTTCGAGACCCTCCTGGGCAACTTGGCGAGACCTCATCTCTACAATAAATAAAAAAATCAGCGGGGCATGGTAGCGCATGCCTGTAATTCCGGCTACTTGGAAGGCTAAGATGGAATGATTGCTGAAGCCCAGCAGGTCGAGGCTGCGGTGGCCGGGAGTGGCCACTGCACTCCAGTTTGGGCTACATAGTGAGACTCAAACTCAAAAAAAAAAAAAAATAGAGAGGAAGTGATCAAAGAAATTACACAGGAAACTCTTCCAGAGTAGAAGGAAACTGTGAGTCTTTAAAATGAAAGCGTCCATTGATGAATATGAAAAAAGTTAGACCTCATCACACCTATGTAATATAAATAATGAGAAGATCCTAAAATTGAAAGAACCAAAACATAAAATATGTAAAAAGTAAAGATAAGTACAGGCAACATGAAATACTGAAAGTCAATGAAGCAAAGATTTTAAAGTTCTGAAGAAAAAAATATGTTAAATCTAGAATTCTATACCTACCCAAACTGTCAATCAACTAAGAACATTTGAAATGTTCAAGGTTTTTGGCATTTATCATTTATGTGTCAGTTCTTAGGACTTTTCTTGACACAGTCCTGTAAAATGAGAAAGAAAACAGAAAAGAGAACTCATGAGAAAAAGAGTTCATGTGATCCAGACAAGTGTAGATGTAACCTGCTAGAGCAGTGATGTTCCAGGTTAATAGTTTTGACCAGGTGATTCTAATCTCAGATTAAAGCAGATTTTCAGACTTTGGTAATTACATATTTTGGGGAAAAGACCTTATGCAATATTTAATAATTTATTTTTCTGGGGGTGCAAAAAATGTATACACATTTTAAAAGATGTTATCTATGTATTACTTTTGGTTCACTGTAATCAGAAGTGTCTGAATGCTGATAGTAGCTACTTTAAGCATGTCTTGTAATTGCAGAAGTCAAACATGACTTGTTTTCATCTTTTGTTATTGGTATATATTAATCACAATTTTAATACGGCTTTTTCCCTTCTTGAAATGTGTATTTTTTGGCACACATTCTGTGTGTGTGTGTTTGTGTGTGTTGTTTTTTGGTTAGGAAGAACAGGGACGGTATTTAGAGTCCAGGAAAAGCCACATTATATATAAGAAAATTCTGATCCAAATATGAATCAAAACAAGACATGGCATAATTCGAAGTAAATGAGTAAAAAAAAAAAAATGGATTGCATTTGCTGAGGAATATTCCCCTTAGAGCTATTCAGGGATTATAATTTTGTGCCAATAAAATAGAAAGTCCTCAATCTGCCATAGGCTTAAATGATGCTAACATGTTTTTTGTAATGTTGATTTAGTTTATTGGCTTTTGACTTTATGAATAAATCTATGTAAAAATTCAGGCAAAAATTATAAATGTCATGTTAAATTTAATAGCCTTGAAAATATGAAAGCTTGGGGATATTTGAGAAAAGATAGGAAGTAAAAAGTAGAGGTAGAAGAAGAACTAGAAGAGTAAGGGGGATAATATCTTCATCTCACCTTGATAAAAGTTGCTATCTTGACTGAGACTGAGGGAACAAAAATAGAGCTATAAAAATATTAGTCAGTGTCACAAAATAAAAATAAAAATATTGGTAATGATACTAATCAAAATTGAGAGGATAATTGCTTTTCATATATATCGATATGTACTCTTTAATTTTCATTATATGTTTAAGTTATTACAATAAATATATTAATTTATGCACAATATGGAGAAGCAATTATTTGCTTTTTATGTTACTTTATCTCTTATATGACACTTTATTCAAAAGCAATATTTTTCTAGCATAATTATTTTATGATGTAAGATGGCTTCATTTACAGTTGCTAAGAATTTTTAATCTATTTCATTATCAAAGAAAGAAAATGAACAAATGAAAGATTACAGGTAAAAGCCAAGGCAGACTTAAACTCTAAAATTAGTTCTGAAAAAAATATTTACAAGCAAGGGAAAATGGGCAAATAAATTTACAACAAATGTAAATTTCCAGGTAGTCAATTATTCTGGTATTCCAGGCAATTCATTGTGAAATATTTAACATATTTCAAAGAAAAGGAAAATCCAACAGTTACTTTAATAACAGATGATTTTCACGATCTAATTACAAATGATTTCACTTCGTTGCTGTCTTCTCTATAATGTCTTCTCAAAAGTAATGTTTAAGGTATTCCCAATTAGAAATAATAGGAAAATAGATTATTTGAAAAATCTATACAATATATTTGAACTTACAAACTCAATTGTGGTTGTATTATGACTGAGCTTTATATGTATCTCTAATAAAAGTTGCAGTTTCATTCAAAAGTCTGTATGAAACACATTTTTAATATTAAGGCACAAATGTCTTAGGGATATAATGTGAAAAGCTCTATGGGAACCTAACCTACTGTGCTTCATTTCAGTATGTTGTCATTAAGGTTCTCTGTGGCATGCTTTGAGCTCTACAGCTTAAAAGAGATGTGGGCACATGGGAGAGTCAATGAAAAGGATTAAAGGATTCACAAGATAATGGTTGGATATAGAAATTGGGATTTAGTTTGGCAAAAAAATTTTTTTTGAGATATAACTAGCCACTTCTGCCATTTTAGTGAGGTGACCTTATGTACATCACAATGGGGAGTATAGTTTCTCCATCCTTAAAATTAAAGAACTATTTTAGAATATCTGTAAAATCTCTTCCACATCTAAATTGTATGATTCTTAGAAAGATTAGTACAGAAAAGGTATTCTTTTAAAATAGCTTAAATTGAAACAAGAGAAATTTAGCCTAGATATTGCAAGAGAAAAAAATGTTAACTCTTAAGTTATTTTTTCCTAAGGGAAACTTTTTCTCTATAGGTTTAAAAAAAACCCCATAAAACAAAAACAAAACACCAGGAAGCTAATTTGCGTGGAAAAAAAAAAGTTTTTGTAATTCATGTTGGAAGAGAATGGGAATAAATCTGTTTTTGAAAATCTTAAAAGTAAAATTTTGAAAACAAACAAAACATACAAACAAAAAACAAAGTCACCATATCTTTAGTTATGCTATCATTTACTCCAACTAGTCCTGACTCACCAACCTTTCACAGTCCTACATATTCTTTGTAGACACCCTCACCTTCACAAGGCTTTTACATATGCTGTTCCCTTGGACTGGAACACTCCTCCATCCTCCTAAGCGAGCTCATCCTAAAGATACCAATTTAAACATCATTCCCTATAAAGGCATTTCTTAACTTTCCTCATCATGTCAAATGCCCTGTTACAGAATTTTAGCACTAAAATAAAATAAGCTCACCTACGTAGGACATGTCAGAGATGGAATTTTCATTTCATTTGTGTAATTATTTGGATATCTTCTGTTTCTTCCATCTGTTCTGTAACTCCATGAGGACAGGAAACCATTAGGGGTTCATCGTAGCTACATTTCCAGTGTTCTGAGACAGGTACATATAACCTATAAATGCATATATGTTTAATGAAGGAGTGACTGTTTTTGTTTGTTTGTTTGTTTGTTTTTTGAGTTGGAGTCTCACTCTGTTTCCCAGACTAGAGTGCAGTGGCACGCTCCTGGCCACCACAGCCTCTACCTGCTGGGCTCTGGTGATCCTTCCGCCTCAGCCTTCTAAGTAGCCAGAACTACAGGTGCATGCTACCACACCTGGCTAATTTTTGATGTAGTGTAGAGACGAGGTCTCACCAAGTTGCCTGGGCAGGTCTCTAACCCGCGGGCTCAGGGAATCCACAGGCCTCGGCCTCCCAAAGTGCTGGGATTACAGGCTGAGCCACTGAGCCAAACCCTTTGCCCTCTTTTTAATGGGGTTGTTTGTTTTTTTCTTTTTACTTTGTCTGGGTTTCTTGTAGATCCTGAATATTAAGCCTTTGTCCAATGTATAATCTGCAAATATTTTCTCCCATTCTGTGGGTTGTCTCTTTACTCTCTTAATGGTTTCTTTTGCTGTGTAAAAGCTTTTCATTGGTGGTGTTCCACTTGTCTATCATAGCTTTTATGGCATTCTTTTTGGGGATTTGGTCAAGAATTCGTTGCCTACTCTGATGTGCATAATGGTGTTTCCTGTTTTATTCTAGGATTCTTATAATTTGAAGTTTTACATTTAGAACTTTGATCTATTTTGAGTCTGTATGTCTGGTACCTTCTGCTTTGTTCTTTTTGCTAAGGATTGTTTTGGCTATCTGTGCTCTTTTTTGTTTCCATATGAATTTCTAATGTTGGTAATTTGATGGACATTGCATTAAACCTTGTGAATTGCCATTTGTAGAATAGACATCTTGAAAATATTGATTCTTCCATTCATGAGCATGGGATGCTTTTCCATTTGTTTGTGTCATCCTTGATTTCTTTGAGCAGCATTTTGTAGTTCTTGTTGTAAAGATATTTCACTTCTCTGGTTAAGTGGATGCCAAGGTATTTCTTTTTTGTGTGTGGCTATTGTGAATGGGATAGTACTTTTTAATTGGTTCTCTGCCTGTTTGTTGCTTGTGTGTAGAAGTGCAGCTGTCTTTTACACATTGATTTTGCAATCTGAGACTTTAGCAAAGTCATTTATCAGTGCAAGGAGGCTTTTGACAGACTCCCTGGGGTTTTCAAGGTATAGAATCATATTGTCCACAAAGAGGGATAGCTTAACTTCCTCTTTTTCTATTTGGATACCCTTGATTTCCTTCTTGTGCTTGATTGGCCTGGCTAGGACTTCCAGCACTATATTTAACAAGAGGGATGAGAGTGGGCATCCTTATCATGTTCCTGTTCTTAGGGGAAATGCTTCCAACTTCTGCCCATTGAACAAAATGTTGGCTATGGGTTTATCATATATGGCTCTTACTGTTTTGAGGAATGTTCCTTTTATGTCTAGGTGCTCAAGAGTTTTTATCAAGAAGGATACTGGATTTTGTCAAATGTTTTTTCTTCATCTAATGATATAATCATGTGGCTCTTGGCTTTACATCTGTTAATATGATGAATTACGTTTATGGTCTTGTGAATGTTGAATCAGCCCTGCATCCTAGGAATGAAGCCTACCTGGTCATGGTAGATGGTCCTTGAGATGTGTTGTTGGCCCCAACTTGCTAGAAACTTATTGAGAATTTTTGTGTCTATGTTCATCAAGAAGATTGACTTGTAATTCTGTTTTCTTGTTTGATCTTTGCCAGGTTTGGGTATCAGCATGATGTTAGCTTCATAAAATGAGTTGGAGAGAATTCCATCATTCTTGTTTGCCTAGAGTACTTTTTTTTTTTTTTTTTTGAGTTGGACTCTCACTCTGTCACCCAGACTGGAGTGCAGTGGCCTGTTCCCGGCCACCGCAGCCTTGACCTGCTGGGCTCTGGCGATCCTTCCGCCTCAGCCTTCCAAGACGCCGGAATTACAGGCACATGCTACCACGCCCAGCTAATTTTTGATTTATTGTAGAGATGAGGTCTCGCCAAGTTGCCTGGGCGGGTCTCGAACCCGCGGGCTTAGGCAATACACTCACCTCGGCCTCCCAAAGTGCTGGGATTATAGGTTGAGTCACCAAGCCTGGCCTGCCTGGAGTACTTTCGATAGAATTAGTATCAGCTCCTTGTATGTCTCCTAAAATTCACCTGGGAAGCAATCTGGTCCAGGGCTTTTTTTTTTTAGCTGGGAGATTTCTTATGACCGAGTTGATTTCCTGAGTCGTTGTTGGTCTTTTTAGAGTTTCAATTTATTCTTGTTTCAACCTTGGGAGGTTGTGTGATGTCAGAAAGTCCTCCATTTCCTTTAGGTTTTCTAGTTTATTTGCATACAAATGTTCATAGTAATCTCTGATGATATTTTGAATTTCTTCAATAAATCATAAAATCAGCCGGGCGTGGTAGCACATGGCTGTAATTCCGGCTACTCAGAAGGCTGAGGTAGAAGGATTGCCTGAGCCCAGTGGGTCAAGGCTACCGTGGCCGGGAGTGGTCTGGGCGACAGAGTGAGACTCCAGCTCAATAAATAAATAAATAAATAATCAGCCTTTTTTCTTGTTTATCCCTTCTATTATTGCTATCTGTAACCTGCAATTGTGATTTGATCTTGCTGATCTGGATTCTTCTGCTAAAGTTAGGCTTTAGATAATCTTGCCCTTTCAGCTTCCTTAAGTGTGATGTTAGCTGTTTACTTTTGATCTTTCTATTTTCTTGATATGTACATGCTATGAGTTTTCCTCTTAGCGCTGTTTTCATAGCATCCCATAGATTCTGATAAGATGTGTCTTCATTTTTCTTTTTTTGAGTTAGAGTCTCACTCTGTCATTGGAGTGCAGTGGCAGATCAATTGGCTCACCACAGGCAACTGCTGGACTCAAGCAATCTTCCTGTCTTAATAAGCCTCCCGAGTAGTTGGGACTACAAGCATGCGCCACCACACCCTGATAGTTTTTTAGTTTTTTATATTTTGTGGAGACAAGGTCTCATTATGTTGTCCAGGCTTATCTTAAACCCCTAGGCTCAGGTAATCCTCTCACCTTCACCTCTCAAAATGCTGGGATTGCTGGCATGAGCTACCACACCTGGCCATGTCTTTGTTTTCATTTGTTTCCAGATTTTTTTTTATTTCTGTGTTGATTTTCATGGTAACCCAGAAGTCATTCGGAAGCATGTTGTTTAGTGTCCATGTCTTTGTGTGTTCTGGGGGATCCTGTCGGTGACAATATTTATTTTTATTCCACTGTGATCTGAGAGGATGCATAGTATTATTTCAGTCTTGAAATTTGTTTGCACTTGACTTATGTCCGAGAATGTGATCAATGTTGAAGTATGTGTTTTGTGCTGATGAGTAAAATGTATACTCTGTAGATGCTGGGTGGAGTGTTCTGTAGAAATTCTTAGCTGGAATTGCTTATCTTTAAGAAAGCTAAAAATCAGATGCCAGTCCCTTCTGGCTTGTAGTTTGTCTGCAGATAAGTTTGGATGGGTCTTCCCTGGTAAGTAGTCTGGCCTTTCTCTTTTATTGCCCTTAGAATTTGTCTTTCAAGTCTACTTTGTGGAGGTGGATATCTATGTGTCTTTGGGATGGTCTTCTCATGTGAAAACTTATGAGGGTTCTCTGAATCTCTTGTGCTTGAATAGTTACCTCTCTATGAGATGTGGAAAATTTTCTTGGATGACAGCATGGAATGTTGTTCCATGATGTTCTCAGTTTCCCTCTCTGCTTCAGGGATACCAATCAGGATTATATTTGGCTTCTTGACATAGTTGCACATTTCTCAAAGTTTTTGCTCCTTCTTATTAAGTTTTTTTCCTATGTTTTTGACAGACTGGATTAATTCCATATTTTGTCTTCAAGCTCTAAGATTATTTTCTCTACTTGGTTGATCTTGATTCCTATGCTTATAACCATGGTTTTGATTTCCAGGATGGAGTTTTTCATTTCCTTCATTTCAGAATAGGCTTTTTCTGAAATTTGCTAACACTACTTTTATTTTCTGTACAACTCTAGTGAATTTCACTTCTAGTTTCTCTTGTTTATCTCTGTTCATTTTAGTTGTCCAAATCTCTGATTTCTGCGATTATTATCTGGGGCAGGTCATTCTGCAGCACATTGGGCTCTGATAGTTGCTTTTTAGGACACTGTCTCTTTAGGACTCTAGTGTTTTATTTTGTTGATTTTTCCTCATTTGTGACAAGCTTCTCTTCCCTCTCTATATTTGCTCTTTACTTTTGTTGCTTTAAAGCTAGTCAATGACTCTCTATTCTAGGGTCCTTTCTATGGTTCAATAAAGGTCATTAATTGAGGGGGAAGGGACACTCACTTCTGCTCCTTGCTTCTCTACAGGTTCTCTCCTATAGATGTTTCTCTCCTACTGTTAATCTAGTAGGGTTAATTTTCAGTCCCAGCTGCTAGCACTCTGTGGAGAATGAGTGTGAGGATGGGTTCCCCTTTTGCTATCTGCTGTTTGCAGCCCAGAAACCTTCCCACCAAAAAGCCTTTGGATGTCTTTCATGTTTGTCTTCACTCTGCTCCTGAAAATAAAAAAGTTTTCTTCTAGTAGGGGTGAGGGGGGAGTGGTGGTGGGGAGTTCTGCCTTGTGAGCTTGCAGGACTTGGAGGTGGTTTTGATCTGACTGGGAAAATGGCTACCAGTTGTTAGCAGCAGGTGCCAGCCAGGTTCACTCTGCAGGCAGGTTTTGCCTGCTTGGGAGTTGACCCCTGGGTTCTGCTGGCAGAAGTTGCACTAATGGCAGCCAACATGATCTTTGTTCCCTGTTCCACTTGGGTTCCAGTTGTCTACTGCTATGCCCTGATGGGGACTCCTCCCATGTGGGGCTGATAACCTGCACCCAATTGGGAGTGAATTGATGCAAAGCATCTTAAAATCACTCACCACTCTCCTTCACTGGGCAGGGCTTCAATTCCTGTACAAGCTTGGTGCAGGGCAGGGAATAGGGTGACTGGATTCCTGCATCTGCTGTCACATTCTGGTCTCAATGTGTTCAAAGAGACCTTTTTTAGGTGCAGGGTGCTTCATCCTTTCAAAAGTGTCTAGGGTGTCTTCATCTATTGATGGCTGGGTTCCTACCCTCTTCCTTGCTTGGTTGGTATTGGTCTGCTTCTCCATGGTGGCCATCTTGGATATCCCTCAACATTTTTAAACAAATATTTCTCAAAAATATATATATGAGTGTCAAACACAAACTTGGAAAAAATGCTTGGCACCATGTTAAAAATTATCAAATAAATACAAATCAAAATGATAGTGAAATGCAATGTTATGCCCATTGACATGTCATGGATAAAATGAAGAGTGATAATGTTGAATGTTGACAGGTATATGAAAGCAATGATAGTAGGAATGAGGGATTGTCCAAATACTTTGGCAGTTTCTTATAAAGTCAGATATACATGTATCCTAGTAATTCCATTCCTAGTCATTTACATAAGATTAAAAAATGTCCACCAAAATGTTTATAAAACTGTTTATCATAGCCTTATCATAATGGTCTCAAATTTGAAACAACTCAAATTCTCATCAATGGGTAAATAGAATAAGTAATTTTGGGTATATTCATACAATGAAATACTAGTTGACAATAAAAAGAAAATAAATAGTACTGATGTGTGCCATATTACAGGTGGATCTTATAAACAATGTTGAGCAAAATAATCCAGATGTAAAATATTATACACTGTAGGATTTCACTGATTTAAGGCCCAAGAATAGAACTATAGTAAAAGAAATTAGGATAGTAATACTTCAAGTGGGAGTGTGGAACTGAATAGAAAGAGGCAAGAGATAACTTTCTGGCATGATGGACATATTCTTTACCATATTTGCTTTGGATGACAAACAAATTTGCCAAAACCAATAGAACTGAACACTTAAGATCTGTGCATTTTCTTATATTAAGAACTATATTATATTAAAATTTGTGCATTATATTATAGCTCAATTCAAAAGGAATCCAGTGAGATATTACTATATATATGAGTGGCTAAAATTAAAAACAAAACAAAAATTGTAATCTCAAGTAATAAGAGAGTTATGAACACACAAATATCCAAGCAGTGCTGATTTGTAGGGTAAATTGGCACAAGCAGTTGGAAAACTAAAGGTTAATGTACAAAGCTTTGACTCAGTAATTCCACTCCTAGGTATGGTACATTTTTAAAATAAGTTTATAGAAAAGACTGGTGCAGGCTGTTTATAGCAGCAATATTTTAATATCAAGAATTGTGATATATCCATTTGCAGCAATAAAAACTACCACAATGTGTAACCATATGGAAAAATCTTATAACTATAATATTTAATAAAAGAAACCCACAAAGAAATAATACATAACATGTGAGACCATTTTTATAAAATTCAAAAACAACAGTAAATTTCTCTGTATTTTCCTGTTTGTGTGTTTTATTTCAATTTCAGAAGGTACATTATAAAAGAGACAAAATAGAAACTGTGCTGTGGGATCAAGATGGGGTAAAAGAGGAAGAGGAGACACAAATAAGGAGCAAGAAATTTATATCTAGTTTCCATTTTCAGGATCAGAAAAATGTAGTGTCCTTTTTATACCTTCGTTCATTTTTTTTTTTTTTTTTTTTTGAGTTGGAGTCTCACTTTGTCGCCCACACTGGAGCGGCCACTGCAGCCTCGACCTGCTGGGCTCCGGCGATGCTTCCGCCTCAGCCTTCCAAGTAGCTGGAACTACAGGCGTGCGCTACTACCATGCCCGGCTAATTTTTTGATTTATTGTAGAGATGAGGTCTCACCAAGTTGCTCAGGCGGGTCTCGAACCCATGGGCCCAGGCAATCCACTCACCTCAGCCTCCCAAAGTGTGGGATTACAGGCTGAGCCACCGAGCCAGGCTGTTCATTTTTTTGATTGATTTTTGCTATATTCTAGCAAGAATAAAGTCACAAATCATCAGCCCATTGAAATATTTTTGAGGACTTCTGGCTAGATGGTGACAGAAATGGTGGGAGTGTGAGTCTCTGCATGAATGAGTGTCCATAAGGATGAGTCTGCATGCATGAGTGTGTTCAGTTGGGTGAGCAAATGTTTGTCTGAGGGGAAACTCGGGATCAAGCACGTGGGGCTTCCCTCTAGAGGTGACTACAACTTACCACTGTTCTGAGATTGATGTCCCTGGTGCACATGATCATCTGCTATTCTCAGGGTGTCTCTTGGGAGAAGGCAGCAGAGATCAGTTGCCCCTTGGCACCTGGCACCTGACCCACGCCACCACCTGCAGCAGTAGTCCAGGCACTGTCAGTGGGAACTGTGGAGAAGGTGTGGGGAGGAAACCTGGAGCTAAGCCCTGCCAGAGAGGAGGACATGGATGGCCACCATTTTCTCTGTCCTGGGACAGGGCAGACATCTGCTTTGCTCTACCCAACTCTGATCAGCCTCCAACCTGAGACTGAGGGGCAATCTCTCAACTCCTCTGGGATCAACCATCACTGATCCAGAGAGGAAACTTCAGGAGTGGATAGTGGAGAGACAGACATCCACCCCCATGCTGCACCAGGTATGGACATGTCTGATTTGAGTAGGAGACCTGGCAACAGCAGCAGTCGATGAGTTGGGGTGAGTCCTGATCTGATTCACCTTCTCCTCCAGCAGGCCATGAGTTGTCTGACCCACATTAACAGCAATCAGATGAGACTGTACTGAGACTGGAGGGAAGGGGCTGGAGACTGAAGCTCACTCCCTATTATGGCAGCAGCCAAAAGTGGTGGCACTTGGGACCTACCAGTTAAAAAAGAAAAGAAAAGGAATCTGAATTTCAGAAACGACCGCAAGAGGAAGCTCTTTTTTTATTTCCCCATTTTTTCCATACATATCTTCCTGTATGTATCTTCTGACTTGATTTGTCCCATTTTTACCCTCCTTTTTTTGTTTGTTTGTGTATGAGTATTTTTGAGGGCAACTGCATCTTCGGGGGTTTTGTTTGTTTACTTGTTTTTGTTTATTTATCCATTAATTTGCTTGCCTGTTTGTTTAGCTTCTCCTCCTTCTTTTTCCTTGTCTACCTTTCTTCTCCTGTTTTTCTTTCTCTGTTCTCTTGCTTTCTCTTATCTAATTGTGGTTTCAGGGGGAATACATATGCTCCCACTGTAAGGACATATTGCAAAGTTGTGGGAAGTGGGTTCCAGGGTGCCCATACCCCATTAAGCAGATGCTGCAGTCAACAGATAGATTCTGAACAATAACTCTCCCCAGTTACACCCTCATCAGGTCTCAAGACTAAAAAAAGACAGCATAGCCCCCACTCCCAGCATGGCCTCAAAATTGAACAAATCTAGATACTACACCATCCAGAAAATAGGGTGTTGAGCAAACAGTAGTGAAAAATATTCCCCACTCTCATAAACAATGGAATTGAAGAGGGGGAAAAAAGGTGGGGAAGAAATCCATCACAAATGAAGAAGAATCAAAGGAAGATTGCAGGTACTCCCTAGACTCCTGAAAAGACAGTGTCTGAGGATACAGACTTCAGAACTCAAACAAAGAGTCCCCAGAATGACTGGTCTCAAACCATAAATATGCATATCAAGGTACCAATGGAAAGAATCAATAGAAATGAATAAAGATAAAAAGAAAGAATGAAAGAACTGATAACTGAAACGATGACAATAAAGAATACAGTAAATGAAATAAATAATAAACTGACATGCATGGAAAGCAGAATTAACCAAGCAGAAGAAAGAATCTCAGAGCTTGAAGATATGGAACTAACCAAATCTGTTAAAAACATAGAAAAAAAGCCTAAAAAGAGGAGCAAAGCCTTCAGGAGATGTGTGATTGTATTAAGAGACTAAAGTTATGACAACTGGCATCCTTGAAGCAATAAGGAGAATGAGAGTACCCTGGAACAAACATCCCATGAGGTCATCCAATAAAACTTTCCATATCTCATCAGAGATGTGACCATCCAAACACAACAGATTTAGAAAACCCCACAAGGCATCAAGTGAAAAGACTAACTCCTAGATACATAATAACCTGCTTACATAAAGTAGGCATAAAAGAAACAATCCTCAAGGCAGTGAGAGAGAAAGGTCACACTACCTACCAGGGAAGACCAATTAGAAAAGCAGCAAACTTAGCTACAGAAACACTACAACCAAGAAGAGACTGGAGTCCAGTCATCAAATTTCTCAAAGATAAACAATTCCAACTAAGATTTTTCTATGCAGCTAAGTCAAGCTACATCAATGATGAAGAATTAAAATTCTTCTCAGACATTCTGTCCCTAAGAATCTATGCTTACCTTCAGACCAGCTCTAAGAGAGACACTTAAGAAGTATTAAGTACAGAAGAAAGAAAAAAAAAAAAAGAATGGCCACACTCTTCACAAGAATGCAGGAAAATAGAGAATCAACACAGCATACACCATGACTACAAAACTGAAAATAAGCACATATATCAACCCCCAAAATCAAATGAAAATCAACAAACAAACAACAATAAGACAACAACAAAAAAGCTTTATAAGAGCCTCATGACAGGGATCATCTTTCACATCTCAATAATCAGCCTGAATGTGAACGGACTAAATGCACCAATGAAAAGACATAAAATGGCAAATTGGATTTTTTTAAAAAGCCCCAACAATATGCTGTCTCCAGGAAACACATCTTAACTAAAAAGGGCAGTCATAGACTCAAAGTTAGAGGGTAGAAAACAAATTTTCCGGTGACAGGAACACAAAAGAAAGCAGGAATCACAATTGTAATATCAGACAAAACAACATTTCAGTCATCAAAAAAAAAAAAAAATTACAGAAGGACACTACGTAATGATAAAAGGTTCAATCCATCTTATGCACTCAAAACAGGAGCACTACTTTTATAAAGTAGCTTCTAACTAAACTAAAAAAAGATACTGACTCTAACACTATCATGGTTGGTGTCCTAAATATCCCCCTAATAACCCTAGATAGATAATTGAAACAAAATATCAAAAAGGAGATCCAGATTTCAACTTGATGCTTGACCAAATGGATTTAACAGATAGCTATAGAATACTCCATTCAACAACCATGAAATACATACACTCTACTCATGACCACATGCAACATACTCCAAATTGACCACATCCTCAGCCATAAATCAAGCATAAACAATTTTCATATGATGAAAATACTGCCATGCATCTTTTCATACCACAGTGGAATAAAAATCAATATCAATACCTACAAAGTTTCCCCCAAATCCAAAAGACATGGACACTAAACAGCATGATTCTGAATGATGCCTGAGTCAACACAGAAATAAAAACAGAAATTAAAAGATTCCTGGAAACAAATGAAAATAAAGAAACATCTTACCAAAACCTCTTGGATGCCATGAAATCAGTACTAAGAGGGGAATTTATATCACTATGAACACACATCAAGAAAATAGAAAGATACAAGTTAACAGCCTAACAAATCCCCTCAGAGAGCTGGAAAAATAAGACCACCAAAACCTTAACTTCAGCAGAAGAATTCAGATCACCAAAGTAAAAGACCAAATGTGGTACATAGAAGACAAAAATATTATAGAAAACAATCAGTGAAACAAAAACTGGTTTTTTGAAAGGATAAAGAAGACTGATAGACCCCTAGCCAGATTGACAAAGAAAAATAAATAAAAAGTCTAAATAAACACAATCGGAAATGCAAAAGATCAAGTCACAACTGAACCTGAAGAAATATAAAAGTTTATCAGAGATTAATATGCACAGCTGTATGGAAACAAACATGAAAACTAAATGAAATGGAGGACTTTCTAACATCACACAAACTCCCAAGATTGAAACAAGAAGAAGTTGTGATGCTAAATAGACCACCACAACCCAGGAAGTTGACTCCACCATAAGAAAACTACTACAAAAAAAAAAAAAAAAAAAAGTCCTGGACCAGACAGCTTTCCAGTGGAATTCTGTAAAACATACAAGGAGGAGATGATACCAATACTATTGAAAGTATTCCAGGCAATTGCGAAAGAAAGAACTCTTCAAATCATTTTATGAAGCTAACGTCACAGTGATATCCAAACTGGGTAAAGATCCAACAAAGGAAGAGAACTATAGGCCAATATCCCTAATGAACATAGATACAAAAATTCTCAAAAAGATATTAGCAAATTGAATCAAACAACACATCTCAAAAATCATCCACCATGACTAATTCGGCTTTATCCCCTGGATGCAGGACTGGTTCAACATCCTCAAGATCATAAATGTAACTAAATACATCAACAGATGTACATACCAAGAAACAAATGATTATATTTCTAGATGCAAAGAAAGCTTTTGATAAAATCAAGCATTCCTTCTTGATAAAAACCCTTGAACACCTAGGCATAGAGGGAACATACCTCAAAATACTAAGAACCATTTACTGTAAACCCACAGTCAATAAACTGCTAAACAGACAGACATTGGAAGCATTTCCCCTGAAAACTGGAATAAGACAAGGACAAGGGTGCCCACTCTCACCCTTCCTCTCATAGTGTTGGATGTCCTAGCTAGAGCAATCAAACAAAAGAAGGAAGTCAGGAGTATCCAAATAGGAAAAGAGGAAGTCAAGTTATCCCTCTTCACAGATGATATGATTCTATATCTTGAAAACTCAAGAGAGTCTGTCAAAAACCTCCTTACACTGATAAAGGACTTTGGCAAAATCTCAATGTAGAAAATAAATGTGCAAAAGACAGTTGCATTCTTCTACATCAATAACAAACAGGCAGAGAACAAAATAACAAGCACAATCCCATTCACAATAGCCATACACATACAAAAAGATATACCCTGATATATTCCTAACCAGAGAAGTGAAGGACCTTTACAACAAAAACTATAAAACACTGCTCAAAGAAATCCAAAAAGACAAAAACAAATGGAAAATATTCCATGCTAATAGATTGGAAGAATCAATAATGTTAAGATGTCTACCCTACCAAAGGCAATTTACAGGTTCAAGGCGATACCCGTTAAATTACCAACATCATTCTTCTCAGACCTGGAAACAACAATACAGAAATTCATATGGAAACATAAATGACCACGAATAGCCAAAACAATTCTCAGCAAAATAAACAAAGCAGAAGTTATCACACTTCCAGACTTTAAACTTTACTATAAGGCTACAATAAACAGCCTGATATCAGTCCAACAACAGGGATACAGACCAATGGAACAGAATAAAAATTACAGAAGCAAAACTTCAATTTCTCAACCAACTCATTTTTGACAAAGCCTCCATCAACAACCACTGGGAAGAGGAGAACCTATTCAGTAAATGATGCTGAGAAAGCTGGCTGATTGTATGCAGAAGAATGAAACAGGACCCATACTGATCTAATACACAAAAATCAACTCTAAATGGATCAAAGACATAAATATAAAACCTCAATCTCTAAGAATCTTAGAAAACACAGGAAACTTCCTTATGGAAATCGGAGGAGGAAACCAATTCCTGATCAAAATTCCAGGTGTCCATGGCATAAAAGATAAGATAGACAAGTGGAACCTTATTAGACTGAAAAGCTTCTGTAAAACAAAGGAAACCATCAAGAGAGCAGGGTACAGCCCACAGAATGGGAAAATATTTGCCAACGGTATCTCTGACAAAGGTCTAACATCCAAGATCTACAAGGAATTCAAACATGCTGAAAAGAAAAAAAAACACCAAAAAACCAAAAAACAAGCAGCCTCATTAAAAAGTAGGTAAATGATATGAATAGACACTTCTCAAAAGAAGACATACGAGCAGCCAACAGATACATGAAACAATGCTCAGCCTCACTAATCATCACCAAAGAAATGCAAATCAAAAGCACATTGAAATACCACCTAATTCCAGTCAGAATGGCCATCATCAATTTCTGAAAAAACAGCAGATGCTGGTGAGGATGTGGAGAAAAGGGAATGCTTCTACACTGTTGGTGGGAGTGTAAATAAGTACAACCTCTGTGAAAAACAGTGTGGCAATTTCTAAAAGATCTCAAATCAACCTTCCATATAACCCAGCAATCCCCCTTTTGGGAATATATTCAGAGGAACTCAAATCATTCTATGAAAAAAGTTACCTGCACATGCATGTTTATTGCAGCATTATTCACAATAGCAAAAACATGGAACCAACTGTGCTGCCAATTGAAATTAGACTGGATTTTTAAAAAATGTGTTACATATACCTGATGGAGTATTATGCAGCCATAAATAAGGACAAAATTATGGACTTCACAGCAACTTGAATGGATTTAGAGTCTATAATACTCAGTGGTCTATCACAGAAACAAAAAACCGAATACCACATGTTCTCACTCATAAGCAGATCCTGAACATTAATCATAATGTTTGACAGTAACGGGATACTGCCAGGGGAGGGTCGGGGGGAGGCTCATAGTATCAATAAGGGTAGGTAATCTCTAACCAGGCAAAGTGGGGACCAAAGGGAGGCCCAAACTTCACTGGCACAATGGCCATTTATCTCCCTAATCCTGAATTGTTCCCCACATTTTAAAAATAAAATAAAATGTAAAAAAAAGATATATTTTTGTTCTCTTTCATGTGCGCTCTACATTACACTTTTTACAGCTCACCAGTGTCATATGACCTTATTATCTTGTGTTGAGCATTTTGTGCATAGGTACTTTCTATATTTGCTTTTACAACTTTTCTGGCTTTCCATGGAGTTCCAAATACCTGCTTTCTGGTGAGGCTAATGCCTATTGCAAGTCTGTTAGATCCCCTTCCAGCTTTTATAAAAGTACATCAACCTTTATGATTGCACTGTTAAATAGTGTGATTAACTTATAAAATTTTGAAATTAGGACTAAATGGGCTCTTAAAATATAATTTAAGTAGATTATGAAAACCATTTAGTTTATGCATAGTATTTACTCATAAAAACCACTATGGCTTAAAATTATTGCTCAAATCCAGTTATATGTCCTACTTTGCCATCCAATATTTTATGTGTGAATAAATGCTTTGTAATAAATAAATTACTTGATTAGGAGGGTTGGTTAATTAGGTATCTATGCAATTTCAAGTATTTTCCTTCTGAAACTCTAGTATTTAAAAAATAGCAACAATATAGGATTCTGAAAAGTCAAGCTTTTTTCCATTCATGGATTCTCTGATGTATATATTTTGTTTGGAAAAAATAGTTGTCTTAAATATGTGCATTTACAGACAGATGTGGTCAGCACAAAAATGTAAAATTTGTTTATGGGAAATGTATTAGCTATTCTTTAATGAGTGCCTACTGTATGTATTATAGTACCACATTGACAATTTTTATGTATTAGTTTAATTTATTGTAATTTTCACTATGAATCTGTACAGTAGCTATTACCATTCCATGTTGCAGAAGAGGAAATTATGCCTTAGAGAAGCGAAATAACTTGAAGAAAACACAGGTATATGGGGATTCCCACTTGTGCTGTTCATGGCTGCTTGTGATTTACAATACTTGCTGAGGAATTTGGCTGCTTCTGGCCTTACCCAGAAAGAGTAAGTCAAGCAGGAGCTCAGAAAAGTGGTTGGGAAGCTCTGATTGGAAGAGCAGTTTTTGGTAAAGAGGCCAAAAATGTGATATAGATATTAACATATCCGATGCTCTGGCTCAAGACACGTAAAAACAGTGGAGAAATAGTTTTGCTAGAATATTTTGGCTTTAATAGTACATACAACTGTAGATCTCATATTTCCTTAAATCATTCCCAACCCCGAACATAGTGATCAAATATATGAAAATATGTGTTCCTTCAGCCTCCGTTTGATTCCCTTTTATAATGCCCTCTCATCACCAGTCTACCACCTTCTCCTGCAGGGTGACTGATTATTCTGCATTCCATTCAGAGTTTATAAACTCTACTTACCCTTCAAGATTCTTCCTCCTCCCCAACACATGTCAAAATGTTCCTGTCAAGTATCACATATCTTCAAAATATTGATATCTACTAAACAAATCACAATAGTATTTATTATATTTAAAGCCACTTTTAAAATTTTGCATTTGTGAGAATCTTCTATTGCAAGTGAGAGTAATCTATCTCTAAGTGGCTTGTGCAAAAAGCAAATTTATTCACTCAACTAACTGAAGATTATGGTGATTCTGCCATTAGATACTACTTCATTCTTGGACTTAAATAATGCCATCAGGGATTGTCTTTCTAACTCTGCTATCTGTGCTGACTCCATTCTTAGACAGAGTCACCCTGCCAGTATGCCTATAGTTCCGGCTTACATATTAGTTGCTCAGCATCCTCTGTGGAAAGAGAATGCGTGTTTTCTAATGGTAGTAGAGAAAGACCTTCTTGATTCCAACTGGGTTGTTGGTAATATGCTGGCTGCTGGAACAGATCACCACCTCATAGTGACATGGTCATCTCCTTGGATGGATGCTAGGTAAAGAAAAGACACATATTCAACATACTCAGTGTATTTTCTGACAAGCTTTAAGCCAGTTATACCAAGACTTACATAACGGAAAAAGCAGTGGAAACATTTCTGTATGCATTTTAGCAGCTTAAGTACCAGAGAACTGATATTCCAGGAGTGGAATTTACAAATGTAAGGACTGATGCAAATAATCTTTTAGAGTAGTTGAGCTTTAAGCGTGGAACCAACTTTCCTTATGTGTGGAGTGGCAGACAACAATGAATGAACTGTTCTTAATAAACTCTTAGCTCAGAGTAATGATTCTCCCATCACATATCACAATCCTGTTTTCCTTGTCAATAGCTTTCTTATTTTCTGACATTAAAATTAGAATTGCTGTTTTCTTTCTGGTAGCTAATAGTCTCTTTACAACCAGAAATGGGAGTTGGAGGGGAATATATTGTGTTTAGACTTGGGTGAACACTTCTTGTACATTTCCAAATTCACATCTTTACTCTTGAATGTGTGGAAAATAGAAAAGTTTCAAGGTTTATGTGGCCAACAGTGAAACATTACAGTGCACAATAAAACATAACCAGTTTATTTAAACAGCACAAGCAAAATGTCTTCAGCAACTTGCAAGCCATTAGAGATATTTCTCAGAGGTATATCCTAATGCCTAATAAGTCAGCATGTAATTGCTGGAAATTTAATCAAGGATTCCCTGTGCAGTCTAGAGTTAAGGATGAAGGATCAGGATTGAATTTTGTAACCAAAATATTCCTTTCTCCATCCAATCAGATAAGGTTGGAGTAATCAGTCTGTGTGTGAAACACAGGAGCATTATCCCTGGAGTTTAATTCAGACTCCAGGAATACAATATGCTCTACTGTTAAGCAAATTACCTTCTTTATTGAGAGTGGGTCACCAAGAACTCAAGTTGTTTAAGAAAAATGGATGAAATCCAATAATTCCAAGTACAGACCAATAAAGGCCAAGTGCCCAGTTAATCTTTCAAAGGACAAATAGGTAAGCAAAGTCCCTCAGCAAGCATATGGTGCTGTGAATGCCTGTTAAGGGTTGAGCAAGTCTAGTTTATATATGACTGCAGGTTCAACATGATTTAGTGGGAATGGAACAAGATATGATTTGCAGAAGCCAATGAAGGGAAACTGTTAAGGAAGGTTTTAAGGTTTAAAAGATTTTCAGGAATCTTTTTAAGAAAAAAAGTCAGGTCATAGCTCCCTATTGGCAGTTGAACCAAAAAGTGCAAATGAAAAGATTCTAGTTCATTGACTCCATTTTTTTTTTTTTAGAAAACCTAAACAGAAACATAAAATATAGAAGTAAAAGGTGTTAAGTCAAGAGAGGACAATTCTGGTGTCTGGGTGAACTCTCAGTTGTTCAGGAGCAACTAACCTGGTAAACACTTCATTACTGCCATTTTCAAAGGTGGGTTTTTAGGTGTGTTACATTATTTTTATAGAATCATAAAGCCAATTGGTGACCATAAAATATTGGTTTCCTTCTCTAGGATTTGCAAAAAGAAGAAAAACTTCTGGATTCTTGGGATCTTCCTTTAAAATGTCAAATTCTCCTTGCAATGTGTATACCATGTTCTAGAACAGGGACTCACAACATTTTTCTATCAAGGGCTACACAATAAATATTTTCCACCTGTTGGACAAATGATTCTGTCCAATTGCTCGACTCTGCCATTATAGTATGAAAGCAGCAATAGGCAATATGTAAATGTGTGTGACTGTGTTTCAATAAAACTTTATTTATAAAAACAGGCAGCAGGCTGAATTTGGCCTATGGGTCATCATTTACTAATCCCTGTTATAGAAAATTGTTTATCTTGGAGTCATGCTATGTGATATCGAGAGAGTGATTGGCTGCAGAGGTTTGTTGGCTGTAGGCATCTGAATAGACAAGTTTCAGTTGACTGTTTAGATGATGTCCTAGCAGCTCAAGTTGCATGACTTGAAATAATTCTGATATCACTAGTAACTGATATAACTAGTAATTGTATTATAACCAGTAAGAATTGTGGATTGTTCTCAGAAGTTTACATGTTTTTATTGTTAATAACCCTTTTGAAAACATTGCATTATAATTTTGTCTAAATATATACGCACATACAAATAACATATGCATCTATTTTGAAGGTAAGGCAACTAAATTGCTTAAAACACTGTGAAAACTGATTATATCACAGACCCATTCTGGACATTACTAGTAAATTCTATTTTACTCTTTGGTTGTTGCAACAACCTTTTTTGTTGTTCTTTTGAAGTCACATTGTGAAGTTATTTTACTTTGCTGCTTCTGTTTTCCTATACTCTCTGAAAATAAGATATGGAGTTAGTTCTTATGGAAGCAATATAGTGGTTAAGACTCTTAAGCACATGGACTTGAAAATCAGATAAATCTATATCCATCTCAGCTCTGCCTTTTACTAGCTTTAGGATCAGTGCAAATGACACACTGTTTTGGACCTCTGTTTCTTCATCTATATGAAAGAAAAGTAGATAATGTGTATATAGTGTTTAACAAAGCATCTGGCACATAGGAAATGCTTAGCAATTTACAGGTATTATTATATTCTCTTCAGGAAGATAAGGAAAACCACTCAGTCACTTACCATTATATCACTATAGTTTACATCTTGTTTGATGAGTTAGATGACTACTGCTTTTTGCTTGTCAAATATCTATTCTCCCTGCATCTGGTAATTTTACCTGGATTTTCCTTGTGACTTTTGGTGGCTAAGAATGAAGCTACTCTTATCGCTGGTTCAAAGCATAGACACATGACCTGCCGTGGTCATAGGATTGATTCAAATGTTGGCACCTGTCCCCTTGCAGCTGCTGGTGAGGTGTAATTCTAAGGTTTGTTTTTTTAAGAAAGAGAAGCTGAGGGGATGCAAACTGGGATCTGTTGGCAGGGATTTTTGCTTGAGGCCATACCCATGCATGAACTTTTCATTTTTAACTAAATGAGTCATGACTAATACAACCAATCATTTTACATTTGCTAACAGGACAGATTATATCAACAGAACAATGTCTAAATTTTTTTTTTTTTTTTTTTTTTAGTTCTCTGGTAGAATGGCACATACAATTGACCTTCTCATTTCTTTTTCTCTGTTCTTTCGTTATTGGACCTTGAGACTCAAAAGTCAAAAGAATCATGTGGCAAGATCAAAACTTGTTATAAAGATTGTCAAAAGACAAAATTATAACAAATTTAGATTAAAGATCCTAATTGGCTTTTATTCACAATTCTAGAATCAGGCATTCCTCAGAACCAGAACAGCCTCAAGGAACTCTGGGGCCGCAATGTGGTCAAACAATATTTATGGTCAGAAAACAGAAGAGATGTACAGATACGGCTTAATTGGTTACAGCTCAAAGTTTTGTCTTATTGAAATTCATTGGCCACCTATCATTGTTCAAGCTCAGCTGCTGTAATAGGCTGAGACTCAGCAATTTGTTTCAAGAGTATACTCCTATGTTATGTTTTCAGTTATTTTATGTACTAAATTAGGTTGCAGTTCATTAAGTAAGGACTCAAATACAAAGACCTCTTTAAGCCTAATTTTTGTTTAATTTAACAAGATCAAACATCTTATTTTGTCTGCTGAAATGATGAAGTTCTTGACAAGGCTTTATTTGAGAAAATAAAATCAGAGAGTATTAAATCTGGAGAAGGTTAAAGATCATCTCCCTTTTTCCCACAGAAGAGCACTTTGTCATCAGAGATAAAGTGACCTAAGCTTGAGTAAGAGGTTACAAAAAAGCAAAGGGGAATTTCCATTTCTTATACATGCAAAAGTCCTCTTTTGATGTGCATTTGTATGTGTAGCAAGCCATCTTGTTTGTGCTAGAAGAATCCAAATGAGTAAGATTTCTCAGTTTAAAGCAGGAAATAGCCACAGATGTATCTATTTTGTACACAGAACCTAATTATACCCATAAAAATAATAGCATCTGTTTAGGTGCAGATAATAGTTTAGTATAACTGTCAAAACTTGTTGGAAGCATTTGCAAGTACATGGAATGCTTTGGATAACTCTTTAGCTGCTGCTAGTTAACAAATGTACTGCATCACGCTTTCCTTGGATTTCTTTGAACTTGAACTAAAAGTAAATATGAGATGTCTTTGGGATGATTATAATGACCTTGGTAAGCTACTTAGCCTTTCTGATTCTCAGGTTTCCTTATTAGTTAAGTGGTGATAATATTAATCATTTTAGTTTAATAATATCAGTAAAGATAAAATCAGCCCATGCCTGTGAGGTATATAGCACTGGGCCTGGCCCATAGTGTCTTAGTCAGTTCAGGTTGCCATAACAAAATATAGGCTAGGTAGTTTAAAGAGCAATGATATTTCTCACACTTCTAGAGAATAGAAAGTCCAAGGTAAAGGTGCCAGCTTATTTGGTTCCTGGTGAGGGCTCCCTTCCTGGCCTGCATATGACTACCATCTTGCTGGGTCCTCAAATGACCTTTCCTTTGTAGTTCAGTGGAAAGAGAGGGAGATGTCTTTTCTTTTTCTTCTTAGGCCACTAATCCTAGTACTCCAATAGAAAGAGAGACAGATGTCTTTTTTTTTTTCTTCTTAGGCCACTAATTCTATTATAGAGACTCTGCCGTCATGAAGTCATTTAACTCTAATTACCCTCCATTGGCCCAATCTCCAAATACCATCACAATGGGGCTAAGACTTCAACATGTGAATTTTGAGGGGATACAAATATTCAAGTCATAACACATTGTAAGTGTTCACTATATGTTAGTGTATTATGAGATTATCATTTTGATACTATGCAGTTCTGGAGCTCAAAATTAAACCTTAGCATAGGCTAACTATTTAGAAATATTTCTATCCTCATATGTTATAATGTCTGTTTATAAGTCTGGGATTTTGCTGAGCTTCCTCAGGTATTTTGTCATGTTACAGACTGTGCAATAAAAGTGGAGTGGAGTACGTGTCTGAAATGGGTAACAACCACAGGTTGATCTATTTGTATGATAATAGTACAGTTAAAAACAAATAGGCTCTCATACTCTTGAAAAATAGAACTACAATTTCAGGAAGTCAGTGAGTTCATTAGTTTCTTTTAACGACCTAACAAATAACATTTCACACATTATAGTCTTCCGCTGGGAACCCTAAAAAAGAAAATTAAGCTTTTTGCGTCACAGTCTGAATTCTATTGGTATGATATGTAGTAATCCTACTCACACAGCAAGACATTAGTGAGGGATACTACAGGAGAATGGATGGGGAAGGGAAGACAGCAGGGGAATACCTCAAAATCATGTTTGGAAAGAACTGCAAGACTGTCTTCCCCCTCCCCCCCCCAAATGCAAAGCATTTGATTTGAACTAGGTAATGTGTATATTTCACTGATTTTCTAAAGGGACTTGTAGAGATCTTATAAAATGGAGGTCCAAACTGATACTTTACTTGGCAATTTTGGCCTCTTTTTAGTCAGGGTTCCCCAATCCCTGGGACACAGACCACTACCAGTCCGTGGCCTGTTAGGAACCAGGCCACACAGCAGGAGGTGAGCAGTAGGCTACTGAGCTAAACTGTATTTAGAGTTGCTCCCCATCACTCACATTACAGCCTGAGCTCCGCCTCCTGTCCGATCAGCGCTGAAAATCCTGCTTCTGTTTTCAACATCCTACCTTTATGAAACAGGGTTTTCTGCAGTGACAGCAACAAAAATGAGATTACAGAGTACACAGGACATAAGCATCACATTTCAGGTGTCCCTTGTCTTCCATCACCTCCAGATGGGACTGTCTAGTTGCAGGAAAACAAGCTCAGGGCTCCCACCAATTCTGCATTATGGAGAATCGTATAATTATTTTATACGATGTATTATTACAATGTAGTAATCATGGAAATAAAGTACACAATAAATGTAATGTGCTTGAATCATCTCAAAACGCACCCCCTTTCTCCTCCTGGTTCATGGAAAAAGCAGATTGGGGACTGCTATCTTTAGTCATTATTCTCTGTACTAGAAATTTATAGGTGCTTTTCACTCCATTCAAAGTAGCAAATTATCAATAGGATTCCTTTAAATGGCCAATTACCTTCTTGAGCCATGTTTCTCAAACTTTAATAGGCATACAGGTCACCTAAGAATCGTCTTAGATTGTAAGGAAAGACTTAACATCTTGGATCTCTAGCTGACTCTAAGGAGGCACCCATGCTGGGGTCTGCAGACCACACTTTTGGAAGCACTGCCAGTAGAATGTTCTGCAATGAATATCCATGAATATTCTACATTTGTTCTGTCTTACAGATAACTAACTACTGGTCATGTGTGGCTATTCAGTACTTAAAATGAGAAATTGAGTTTTTTATTTTATTACATTTAAATTTTTTTTGCTACATGTGGCTAGTGGTTACAGTATTGGACAGCACGGCTCTAGGGTCAATAAGAAAATGTCAACTGTAACCTTGCCAGTGCTCCTTCCCCCTTTAAGTCCCTAATGGTTTCCCACTATATTTGAACAAATTAGAAATGGGATTAGTGTCTATAAGGTTCAGTGTGGTTTGGCAGCTGCCATCTTCCAGCTTCCCACATCCTGCTTCTTCTTTTACCACACCTCTCTCATGCGTCTTGTTCCAGGGGATTCAAGATATTACTTTCCCTCTGCCTCCAATACAAACCCACCATCTTCTCTTCCCTTAAATTTATACTCAGCTTTGAATTTCAGTTCAGAGGAACTGTCTGTGTAAATCCAGGCATGGGCAATTGACCATATTCCAGATTTTCTCCCTTTCATGCCTCTTGTTCTCTGTAGAAATTCTATGTTCATTTGTGTGATCACTTATTAATATCTAGTTCACTACATAGGCTGATATTCCATGGGAGCAAGGATTATATTTATTTCTGTTTATGACTGTATTCTTAGCAGTCAGCATAGGCCATGGCAGGTAGTGGGGTACTCAGCATTTATTTATTGAATAATAATGTTTTATAAACATATATATGTCTATATACATATGTACATATATGTAATGTACATACAGTCATCCCTCAGCGTTTCTGGAGGATTTGTTCTAGGGCTTTCTGTGGATATCAATATTTGTGGATGCCCAAGTTCCTGATATAAAATGGCATAGTATTTGCATATAAACGATGCACACCCTTCTTATACTTTAAATTACCTCATATTACTTATAATACTGAATACAATATAAATGCTATATAAGTAGTTGTTATATTGCATTGTTTAGGAAGCAAGAACAAGAAAAGAAAGTCTGTAAAAGTTCAGTACAGACATAATTTTTAAAAAATATTTTGGATCCACGGTTAGTTGAATCCATGGATGTGAAACTCATGGATACAGACAGCCATACACACACACATACACAGATTACATGGAGTGTTTGTTAAAAACATAAATTCCTTTATCTCATGTCCTTATATTTCAATTTAGTAAAGCATGGGGCCCAGAGGTCCTTATTTTTAGTAAGCACTGAAGCTGCTTCTGATATTGAGAAACTGTACTCTATGTAGTCTTTGAGGATAGTAAGATTTTTAGTTTTCTTTTGGTAAAAGGGGCACAGAAAGTTTAGTCACCCCCTTTAAGGATTAAAGGAGGAACCTTTCTCCTTCTCCCATGATACATTTGTACAAAGTTGGTCAGTGTTGAGCAAAGCTAGAACATTTTGCCTTCATAAAATGTCCATGTGTGGTTTCATAATACATTCAGCAAGCAACTCATATTTCAATAAAATAAATTATATTAAAATACAACTTGTATGGAGTAGGAAACAAATGGGGCATACTGGTAAATTGAATAAAACTATGTAAGTGTTCAAAAATGGCTGTGTTGATAGTTTACTGATGAGTCGTGCTATGATATTTAAAAGGAAAAAAGCAACATGCCCAAGTTCAGGGGAAACACATTTGCTAGCAAAGGTCATTTGCTTTAAGGATGTAAATTATTAGTGTGGAGAAGGAAGCCAGGAGAAGGAGATTAAAAGAATGAAGGAAAAATCTAACCCTCTGGGCACCCAGCCAAAAGGAAGATGGCCCATGTTTCAATCCTGTCAAAGGTGGGATCGAGAAGTGAAAGCCTCACTATTTTTTCTTCTTGCCTACATTCCTCTGATTAGAAGAAGCACAGTCTGAAAGGAAATAGAATTCATTCTTTTTCAGAAGGAAGTCTGGGGTAGGAAAGAAATTTGATCTGATGACACGACAGTTCTTCCTTTTTTGGTTTATTATGCTTATTTCCTCAATATGTACTTGTTGACAGCACAACACCATGGTCAAGAGCTTTCCCTCTGGAACCACACTGCCTGGGTTTAAATTCCCCTTTCATCACTTGTTACCATTGCCAACTGGGCAAGCCGCATAAGAATCTAAGTGGTTCAAATTTTCTTATCTATAGAATGTGGATGATAATAATACAGATGCTCCCACTTAAGATGGAGTTCTGACCCAATAGGCCCATTGAAAATCGAGAATATTTGAAGTCAAAAATGCATTTTAGATACCTAACCTTACTGAACATCACAGCTTAGTCTTAAATGTGTTCAGAATGCTTACATTGGCCAAGAGTTGGGCAAAATCTTCTAACAAAAGCCTGTTTTATAATAAAGTGTTGAATATCTCATATAATTTATTGTCTGCTGTATTGAAAGTTAAAAACAGAATGGTTTTATGAGAACTTGAATTAAGGTTTTCACTGAATGTGTTTCACTTTTGCATTATTATAAAGTCAAAAAATCATAAGCAGAAACATCCTCAGTAGGGAATTGTCTGCACCTATTATATGGGGTGGTGATACGGAATAAATGATTTGTAAATTTTAAAAGTTTAGAATGATGATGGCACTCTAAGTACTATATTTGTGTTAACTGGTTTGTTTTTGTTTTTGAGCACATTATTGCTACAGGTTTTCTTCTAAGTGAAAAATCTTTAATCTGGTGGATTTTATAGGATACTGAAGGGGGAGATAAGATAATACATAATAAACGTAAATGTCAGTAATTCGTAATAATAGCAATAATAATTAATAATGGATAAGGTATGCTATAAAATAAAAAACAGCCTGTGGAAAATTAAAATTAAGAAAAAAAGAAGCCGGACTCAGTGGCTCAGCCTGTAATCCCAGAGCTTTGGGAGGCCAAGGTGAGTGGATTTCCTGAGCCTGTGGGTTCGAGACCCACCTGGGCAACTTGGCGAGACCTCATCTCTACAATAGATCAAAAAGTAGCCGGGCGTGGTAGCGTCCGCCTGTAATTCCAGCTACTTGGAAGGCTGAGGTGGAAGGATCGCCGGAGCCCAGCAGGTCGAGGCTGCGGTGGCTGGGAGGGGCCACTGCACTGCAGTCTGAGTGACAGAGTGAGACTCCAGCTCAGAAAAAAAAAAAAAAGAAAAGAAAAAAAGAACTGATTTATGGGATAGAGAATGCTGGTGAGAAGAGGGTTTTACAATGTAGAGGTATTTAGTTCTCACAACTAGCCCATGAGATAATTAGTTATTCCC
>CAUYQG010103732.1:0-45564 GCA_963574415.1 Tarsius wallacei
GGGGGTAGGATTGACAGTTGAGGGAATCTGCTAGGGGAGGAAGGGGCATACCTCATCAACAAGGGTACCTGCATAATCAACATTTGTATACCTAACCGTGAATTGTACCCCATATCTTTATAATAAAAAAATTTAAAAAAATAAAGTCACATATATTCTACACATTGTTATTGTCTCATCTGGTCATTTAGAAAATGTAGACATTATTTCTGTTTATATTAAAGACAATATTTAACTTTTAAAGGGTTTTTAACCTACTACATCAGTTTTCCAAGTTAAAAATGTTATCATGTCCTCTGGCTCTTTTACTTAACTTTACCTCACTTGCTATGCCATTTTCCAATTTTCATTATATGTTGGTAGTTATATAATCTTGATCATTTATCTTCACTTTCAGGAATACACACACATTTGTAATTTATATAGTAAATGCTTACACAGATAAAATGTATCAAGTTTTTTTCAAGAAGTAACATAAATGACATTTTCTGAGTCCTTAATATTCATGTTTTTCTGTTGCTTTCATTCAGAAATGAAAATTGACTGCTTAAACCAAATCTTTTTCTCACCAAACATCTAGTCATTGCTCTGTAGTCTTTCAACATTTACTTTACTTGAAAATACTGTAGTTAGCTTGATTTTTTTTACTAATTAAATGTCTAGATATTTATAGGATGTATGTAAACCCTTATGATTCAAAATACATCTACATGAGAATTTATTTTTATTTTTTATGCCTGGAAGATTCTGGACTCTTTAAATATGCACAGTCAGATTTTTTTTCTGCTCATGAACAGTTTCTTCAGTTATGTCTGGTTATTCTTTGTGTTCTAGTCATACTGATCTCTTCCTCTAGTATGTCTATAATTTTTTAGGTTTGCTCATTGTTCTTGCTCATGCCCTTTCACCTTTTTCTATTTGTTTCCTACATCGAGGTGGGGAGAGTTCATGTTTGTTTTCTGCTCTTCTCTGTCTCCAGAAAGAATTTGTGATTTTGCTATCGCCTTTTTAGTTCTCTTATAGTTTCATTTTTAAAATTTTTTCTTTATCTCAATCATTTTTCTGTTATTCTCCTACAATCTGTTTCATATCTACTGCTAGTTTCCCTATGGCTTTTGCTCCTCTTTTATAGAAGTCACATCTACTGGTAGCCTTAAAGATATACTT
The DNA here is from genome assembly GCA_963574415.1 of Tarsius wallacei. Lineage (NCBI taxonomy): Eukaryota > Metazoa > Chordata > Mammalia > Primates > Tarsiidae > Tarsius > Tarsius wallacei. Next base: position 1,168 of record CAUYQG010103732.1, read on the forward strand.
TTCTATTGATCTCAATAGTAAATCAATTTCACAGTTGGATTCTTCTCCTGAGTTTTCAGGGTGGAGTTTCTCTTGTTTTACAGTATTTTTCCACAGATTCCTATGTAAGTTTTTATTATTTGCTGATTTCAGAAGTGAAGAGACATCTAGCATGGCCCAGTTCTTGCCAAATGACAGACTTTGGTTGTTCTTATTTTCCTCTGGTATTGCTTAGTTTACCTTCTGAGAGTTCAGTTGTGTTGATAGGCATTATTCTCAATCAAATTTTCACTGCCCAGAAGATATTCATTGTGGGCAGCTCTGATGTACTATGTTGGAACTTTTTCCTACCCTTATACCTTGGTTTTGTGATGCTCTAAGTCAATAAAGAACATGGAAAACTATAATCACCAGCATGTACTGTAATAAGGGTTTTTCTGACCTCTTCAACTGCAATAACGTATCATCAACCCCTCCTCTACTTTCCTGCCAAACATTTTCTGAAAGAGTTTTGGTTTCTTACAAAGAGACATACTAACTGAAAAGGAGATAAGCAAGGAATAGTGCTCTGGCTGTCTTATAAAAGGTAGATGGCTGCCATGTTTTCTGGTAGGCCCAGACCTGATGTTTCTGAGTCACAGAACAGACAGTAAAGGAAGTATGAAGTGACCTCCTTTATCACAACGGCAGATTTTTTTCTGCAATTGATGGCAAAGTACCAGTATATCACAAATTATATGTTTCAAGCAAGTACATCACCTTATAATTAAGTCAAGTTCTACAGAGTTGGTAAATGACAAAACGTCAGTCTTTACTTTTTTTGCTATTGCAAGCCTTCATCTTTTTCTGTGTTCATTATTTTACTGACAAGTTAAGAATTATAGCATCAGAGACCACCAGCCTGATACCAGAAATTACACCTTGATTTTGAAATATCACCCCCAAACCCATCTTCCCAACCTGTCAAAAATAAAACAGAACCAAACCTGATTATATAACTTCTATTCACCGTTTTTAGCATGAGATGACGTTAAATTTTTTCTAAAAAGTTAATTCATACCTGTACAATGACCATTTGTATCCCTAACCCTGACTTGTACCTCACATTTTTTAAATAAAAATAAATATAAAAAATACAAAAAAATTAAAAAGTTAATTCACCCTCAAAAGACAAATGATTGACAATATAGATTGAATCAAAAGTGCAGGCCACAGGTTCCCAAAGAGAAGTTCCAAAGAATGAGTTGAAAAATTCCCATGAAACTACTTTGAAGAAAACTGCTCTCATTTGTATGCTGAAGTTCTAGCATGTTGTTAAAAATTCAATCACATTACTTTATATCCACACCTCTACATAAGGTGTTTCTTTCTCATTCAGATATTGCCTCATTAACTGCCATTCATCAAGCACTTGTGTTTTGTTCTTAAACCTAAACTTTACTTTCCCTGGGATAGAAATCTTAACTCTTCTGAGTAGTCTGACTGTCTAAGGTTGGTGTGCCAGTTATTAAGCTATTCCCTTTCAGCTCCAAATCCAGCCTTCTATACTTCACTTTATGATACTGAGTCGGGGATTCTACAAATCTACTTTGCTAACTGCTTCTTCTTAGGCACTGCCCGTAGAGCGTGCTAGAGAGAGATGCAAGGTTGGAGGAGGAAGAAAGGGATATATTCCTTCCTGTTTACTTCTACTTTGCTTCTGGGGGTTTCCTATTTGCCTCTTGCTTCTGTGAGAGTCACCCCAAACTTACTTCCTAATCCCATCAGTGGCAGTCTCTTCCTTATCAGTAGCTGAATACAGTTTGCAGTTTTCCAACATTTTCAGAAATCAGTCTCATCATGCTGCCACCCTAAAGATGCCCAGACAGCCAGACCTCCCTCCTCAAGGGTCTGGGTCCAGGCCACCTGAGACCTCTTCTCTCCGAGCAAAGACACCAGCACTAGCCAACTGGTGTCCCTTCCCCAAGCATCTGCCTCTCACTCTCATGTGGTCCCTCCTCCAGGCCTCTAAATTTTGATAATTTCAACTTCTTCCCTCTGTTCCCTTGGCCCTAGGGGTGGTCATTGTTTACTAAAATTGCTACCTGCATGATATGTTAGAGTTCTCTTTACCTCTTCAAATACTGTTAGGGGTTTAATTATGCCCACTAAAAAGATGTTGCAGTCCTAGCTCCCAGTGTCCGTGAATATAACCTTACTTGGAAACAGAATCTTTGCAGGTGATCTAGCTAAGATTAGGTCATTAGCATAGGTCCTAATTCAATTTGACTGGTGTCCCTACAAAAAGGAGAAATTGGGACACAGGGACAGAAACATACAGAGGGAAGACAATATGAAGACACAAAGAGAACACCATTTACAAGCCAAGGAAAGCCTGAGGTTACCAGAAGCTAAAAGAGGACTGGAACAGATTCTCCTCACAGCCCTCAGAAAGAAACAATCCTGTCAACACCTTGATCTTAGACCTTTGACCTCCAGAACTGTGAGACAGCAAATTTCTTTCATTTAGGCAATCCAGTTTGCGTTACTTTGTTATGGCAGCTTCAGGGAACTAATATAGACACCGAGTTAACAACTTTGTACCTAGTTAACAATTTTTATATTAAATTATCTCTGTTAAAATTAATGGTGAGATTTCTATCTCCCTGGACCCTGACTGATATACTTTGGATGTCCCAGAAGCAGACCCTGAGAAAACCATATGAATGCAAGTAGTTTACTAGGGATGTAGCTTATTTGGGAGTAGTTTATTTTGGAACTGATACCAAGAAAAACAGTAGGAGACACAGAGAATGGAAGGAAGGCAATACATGATGGGTTCATGAAGTTACTACTATGGGCAATTAGAGTTTAACCCTAGTGGGGACCTCTGGGTGATTCTGTAGAATGTACCTTAAATTGTCCCACTCACAGGATGATGAAGCTAGAGTATTTATCCACCAGTTCCTGTCCTTCGTTACTCGAGAGCTAGTCCTGGAGCCCAGCACTTCCATTCCTCCTTTTGCACAGACCAATCATGCACCTGTGGCCAGAGGCAGTCCTCAGTCAGAGGGTCTCAGGTGCTTATGACAAGAAGTTGTAGGCATTTATGGGGTTGTGAGGGCAAAAATACAGGTGGGTACCAACAGCATCTGCTACACTGATTGTTAAGTCTTCAAGGCCTAGCTATGCAAAGCCCAAAGATGCCTTGAGCTGCACAGGAGATTATAGAATGTGTTCACCTTTTATTTTGCTAAAGAATTGTAGTGAAGCCGGAGAGCTATTACCCTTACAAATCAAGAGCATCAGCAGAGCTGCACAATACAGTACAATAAAGCTCCCTTTGCACTTACTGTCTGAATTTGTCTAATGCGTGAAAGTATATTATGAAGATATATTTAAACTATTTTGTTTATAGTCCTGATCCTATACCCTCTATTCAGTGATTTGACAGAACCACAGGATATAAGAGCTAGAGAAGGTCTAAGAGATCTGCTAGTTTGCAAGTTTCTCCCCAAAAATTTAGACCCTGAAATCTTTGTACAAACAAAATCTTACAATATGAAAAATAGCTGAAAGTGGAGTTGTTCTGGTTGGCACTTGTGAGGGTCAAGGGTTGGGGGGTTTTATCTGTTGGGTATCCCTTCCCTCACATGCCACTGGCAACCCTAGAAGGAGGTCACAGAACCCCTAGTGCTCATGTAGTCCAATTTAACAAGCAGTGATCTACCCCGACCTTCTCATGCTAATAAGGAGATCGTTCCAATTTTTCTCCCCCAATGTCTGCAAGATAATACCATGTTATCTAACATTGACTTTAGCTTTCTTTTTAAAATCCTCATAACCTGGATCAGAATAATTCAGTGACTGATTGGATTTTTATTTGAATGCTGCCACTGCAAATAGGATTCATAAAGCACATTTATTAGATTAAACTAAAAAGGTATGGTCACCATTCCCACTTAAAAATCTTTCCAACCACTTTAGATAATGGGTTCTCATTTTTTTTAACTGGGAAAAATGGCTTAATGTAGGAATACAAATGAAGAGTGTATAGTTATAAGAATCAGTAAGTCATTTTTGAAGACGCATTTACACTATATGTGTGGATAAGCTCCCTGAAGGTATGAAGCCCCAAATAAAAAGAGTAGAAACCATGGGATGGGGCTTAGGAGCCAATTACAGCCAATGGGGGAGAAAAATTAACAAAGACACAGGAAAGTCAAACAGATAAGAAAAAACACAAGCCAATGTAGTATATCAGAATTTAAGGGAGGAGGGAGATTTAAAGAGAGCGAATTAGTTAATGCAGCACAGCTGAGTAGTTAAGAATAAAAGTTGAATTTGTACCACTGGCTTTGGCCAAAGGATCTTAATGGTTCTCTTAAGCTATATGGTTCTAATGGATGGTGGTGAAGATTCCAGAGGGTTCTAAAGAATATAGGTGTGGCCACCTGTTGGGATCTTTACTCATTAAAAAAGGGGAGAAAAGCCTGCTTTTCATAAGGTTCCCTTTGAGGAATATTTTGTTAAACCTCAGTTACTTGTAGTCTATGTTTTCCTTAATTTTCCCTGTAGCCAAGATTGTGGGGACCAACTGTGAAGAATCTCTTGTTCAGCCAGAGGCTCTCCTATTTTAATCTGCATCACAGCTGGATTTCTTAGTACAGTTATGTTTGTGGAATGCTAAGGGGCTTTCTGTGAGAACATTTTGTTGGATCCTCCGAGGATAGTTTGATTCTGGACATAATTCTTCAATCTCATAATTTTTTCAGTTTTGTATTTATTGAACGGTCATAATATTTAGGTTATTTGAAAAGACCTGCAGCAAGCATCAATGGTAGTTTCTATTATTTAACAGTTTTCATAAGAATTCAATATGTTGGAAGGCATTCTTCATTGGCACTTCAATATGCAGGTCTGTACTCTACTTTAGCCAACCGACAATAATTCTTGTGGGCTGGTCAGTCCTTACTCGAGGGTCATCCTTGCTGCAATAAATTGAAACTTTAATACTTTTGAGAATTACAGTGGTATTCCTCATAGTGCTGAGAACGGCTATAGGGAGACTTTCATCAAAACAGAAGGGATCCATCATTTTGATGCTCCTCTGTAGAGGGATGATCATGCTTCTTTCCTTCCCTGATTCCTTCTTTCCTTCCCATCACTGGCAACCCACATGTCATGATTAATGAGAAACACCATTCCCTTGTCCTCAAGCAAGAGACTCTGGGATGATCTTTGCCTCTTCACTCCCTTGCCTCCCTGTGGGTGTTATTAAATTTTGTTTTGTCTTCTTTCACACTTATTATGGTTATCTATCCTTGTGTAACAAAACACCCTGTAATAGGAACATTTTATGTATCAACTTGATTGAGCCACAGGATGCCCAGATAGCTCGTTAAACATCATTTCTAGGTGTGTCTGGGAGAGTGTTTCTGTGAGGGAGAATATTATCATTTGAATTGGTGGACTGAGTAAAGCAGATGACCCTCTCTAATGTGGATGGGCATCATTCAATCTGTTGAGGACCCGAAGAGAACAAAAAGGTTAAGGAAGGTTGGATTTGAACTCCCTCTGCCTGGTCACTTGAGCTGAGACATCAATCTTCTGCTCTCAGCACTCCTGGTTTTCAGGCCTTCAGACTCAGACTGGTATCTACACCACTGGCTATCTGGCTCCCAGGTCTTTAAACTATACCATCAGCTTTCAGAGAGATTATGGAACTTTTCAGCCTCCAGAATTACATGAACCAAAACTATATATATCCTATTAGCTCTGTTTCTCCGGCGAACCCTAATACATACCCCAAACTCAATGGCATAAAACAGTAACCACTTGATGTTCACAGATTCTGCCGATTAGAAATCTAGACAGGTTTTCCATTCAAGTACTAACCAGGCCCGACCCTGCTTAGTTTCCGAGATTAGACGAGATCGGGTATGTTCAGACTGCATGGCCATAGACCTAAAGGTCTAAAAATTGACCTTCCATACAACCCTGCAATCCCCCTACTGGGAATATACCCGGAGGAATTCCAATCACTCTATGAAAAAGATAGCTGTACACGCATGTTTATTGCAGCATTGTTCACAATAGCAAAAACATGGAACCAACCATGCTGCCCATCGAAAGAGGGCTGGATAAAAAAATGCAGTACATATACACGATGGAATATTATCAACCATAAAGGACAAAATTATAAACTTCACAGCAACTTCAATGGACTCAGAGTCTATAATACTGAGTGATCTATCACAGAAACAAAGAACTGAGTATCACATGTCCTCACTCCTAAGTGGACCTTGGACAATTATCGTAATACTATAAGATAAGGATTGTCAGTAGTGGGAAATTGCTGGGGGGCGGGGTAGGATTGGCAGTAGTGGGATTCTGCCAGGGAAGGGGTGGCGCACCTCATTAACAAGGGTACCTGCATAATGAACATTTGTATACTTAACCCTGAATTGTATCCCACATCTTTAAAGTAAAAATTTAAAAAAAAAAGAAATCTAGACAGGGTTCAGCAAGGATGACTTGTCTATATGTTGCAATTTCAGGGGCACATAGATTTAGCAGGAGGTAGCTCAAATGACTGAGGGCTAAAATTATCTGGAGGCTTTTTCATTCACCTATCTGGCACCTAGTTTGGGATGACTCAAGGCTGGGCTTGGTTGGAACTGTTGACCAGAGCACCTACATGTGACTTCTCTGTGTAACTTGGGATTCCTCACATCATGAAACCTCAGTTCGAAGAGGCAATGTCCTGAGAAGTAGCTTGTGGAGAATGAGAATTTCAAGGAAACCAGGTAGCAGCATCACTTTCACTACATTCCATTGGTTACAAGCAAGTCACTATGGCCAACCTATAATCAAGGGGAGGAGCCTCTTGATGGAGGAGTGGCAAGTTCTCATTATGGAAGAGTACATGGGATGGGAGATATTATTGTAGTCATCTCTGGAAAGTACATTCTGCTACAACACTTCTTCACCTGGTTTGAGATCAGGTACCCTTATTAATGTTATGTGCCCCCCTCCCTCCCCTGGCAGTGTCCCACTGCTGCCAATTCCTTTCTTATAGTATTATGGTAAATGTTCAGGGTCTGCTTATGAGTGAGAACATGTAGTACTCAGTTCTTTGTTTCTATGATAGATCACTGGGTATGATAGACTCTAAATCCATCCACGTTACTGTGAAGGCCACAATTTTGTTCTTCTTTGTGGCTGTGTAATATTCCCTTGTGTATATGTTCCACATTTTTTTATCCAGTTCAGTTTCGATGGGTAGCATGGTTGGTTCCATGTTTTTGCGATGCTACAACACTTTTGATGGTCGTTTTTGCTCTCTGTTTTCCAACAACTCAGTAAAACCCCTCATCTGGACCCTGATTGTAGAGTAAAAGCCTTCTCTACAATAGCTTTTCTATTTCTTTCCTTTTTAAAACATAAATTTTTCTTTCATTGTTCTGTTAAGTCCAATACATGTCTCACTATCTGAAATCAAGGTGTCTTCAAGGCTACATTCCTTTCTTCAATCTCTAAAGGAGAATCTGTTTCTTTGCCCATTCAGGTTGTTGGCAGAATTCAGTTCCTTGCAGTTGTAGGACCAAGGTCCCATTTCTTTACGGACTGTCAGCTGAGAGCTGTTTGTTCCAAGCTTCTAGAGATCGTCTGAATTCCTTGGCTCATGAACCTCTTCCTCTAGCTTCAAAGCTAGCTATAGTAGGTGAGGCAAATCACTCTCACACTACCAGTCTCTCTGCCTCTTCTTCCGTGACGTCTCTCTGACCTACTCTTCTGCCTCCCTCTTCCACCTTTAAGGCCCCTCGTGATTACACTGGTTCCACCCAAGTAATCCAGGATAATCTCTTTATCTTAAGATCCCTAACCTTAATTCTGTCTGTGAAGTCCCTTTTGCCAGATAATATAACATATACAGGCATAACACCACGGATTACAGTGTAAACATCTTTGGGGGAGGGGGACATTATTCAGCTTACCACAGTGACTTCAGGTGAGAGCATTGTTTCTCTGTTTTTCGTTGTATTATTATTATTGTGATAAAATATATATAACATAAAATTTGCCATTTTAGCCATCTAAGTGTACAATTCAGTAGCATTAAGTACATTCACAATGTGGTGCAACCATGACCACTTTTCATTTCCAACATTCTTTCATCACCCCAAACAGGAAGTCTGTAACTTTTGAGCAATAACTTCCCATTCCTCCCTCCCTGCCAGTAATCAATAATCTACTTTTTGTCCCTGTGAATTTGCCTATTCTAGATATTTCATATTAGTGGAATCATACAAAATTTATATCTTTATTCCTTTGTATGGCTGAATAATAGTCTAACATAAGTATACAACACATTTTATTTATCCATTCATCTGTCGTTGGATACTTGAGTTGCTTCCACCTTTAGCGACTGAAAATAATGCTGCTATGAATATTGGTATACAAATATCTGTTTGAGTCATTGATTTCAATTATCTTGGGTAAATACCAAGGAGTAGAATTGCAGGAGCATATGATAATTCTGTTTAACTTTTTGAAAAAATGCCAAACTGTTTTCCACAGCAGCTGCACTATTTTACATTCATATCAGCAATATATAAGGGCTCTTATTTCTCCACATCCTCACCTACACTTGTTATTTTCTGTTTGTTTGGTTTTTTAAAATAACCATTCTCATAGGTACAAAGTAATATCTCATCGTGGTTTTGATTTGCATTTCTCTGATGACTAAAGATGCCAAGCACCTTTTCATGTGCTTATTGGCCATTTGTATACCTTCTTTGGAGAAATGTCTGTTCAAGTCCTTCGCCCATTTTAAAATTTGGGTTGTCTTTTTGTTGTTGAGTTGTAGTTTTCACATATTCTGGTACTAAATGCTTCTTAGATATGTGATGTCCTTAGTCTGCTCAGACTGCCATAATAAAATACCATAAACTAGGTGACTTAAACAATAGAAATTTATTTTCTTAGAGTTCTAGAGGCTGGTAAGTCCAAAACTCAAGGAGCTGGCAAGATAGGCTTTATTCTGAGGCCTCTTCTCTTGGCTTGCAGGAAGCTATCATCCTGCTTCTCTTTGTTAAGCAGCGCAGAGAACAAGCAAGTTTTGGTCTCTCCCTTGTTATAAGGACACTAATCCCTTTATGGCATCCCACCCTCATGATCTCATCTAAACCCAATTACTTCCCAAAGGCCCTACCTCTAAATACCATCACATTGGGGGTTAGAGCATCACTATATGAATTTGGGGGAGACATAAATATTCAGTTTATAACATATGATTTGTAAATATTTCCTCCCATTCTGTGGGTTGCCCTGTACTCTCCTGACAGTGTCCTTTGATGCATGCAAGATTTTAATTTTGATGAAGTCTGATGTAGCTGTATTTTTTGTCATCTGTGCTTTTGGTGACATTTAAAAACTCATTGCCAAATTTAGCGCTATGCAGTTCTTCCCCTATGTTTTCTTCTAAGAGTATTATAGCTTTAGCTCTTACACTTAGGTCTTTGACCCACTTTCGGTTAATTTTTGTATATGGTGTAAGGTAGGGGTCCAACTTCATTCTGTCTGGATATTCTCTTGTGTCAGCATCATTTGTTGAAGAGACTACTCTTCCCACACTTAATGACATTGGCATCCTTGTTGAAAATGAATTGAGTAATTATCTAGTTATTGAGCAGCTTTCATAGGGTAACTATTACTTGTTGCTTCTTTAATTTTTCCTCTCTATTCTCATTAGTCATTTGATCATGTCCTCAGAACATCACAGTGATCCCTCTGAACTAAGGTCAAAGTTGTTTCTTTCAGTGACCAGTGTTCAGTCTGGTCTCTCCTCAAGTCCCTTCATTCTGTCATGTAACTCTCTCCTAGCATAAAATGTCCCACTGACACACAGAATGCAAATTGTCTTCCTACTCTTTCAATGGCCTTGCTTGACTGCAGATTGTCAGGACTAGCTCAAACTTCTCCCAACGTCACAGGTTCTATCTTGTGGCCTCAAGCTAAAGACTTATTGCTTCATCCATTTGTTCATTCATTCAACAAATACTTTTCAAATCCTTGTATGCACCAGGCACTGAATTTGATGCTGGAATTTTCCATTCTTTGCCCGACATATTTGGAGTCGTGCTTCATTGGGGCTAGCTCTTTGGCTTTCTACTCCAGCTCTGCCCCTGGTTGTAGTTTTTTTAATAGCTTTGGCTCCTTGCCTATCTTTCCTCAAGTTTCTGAAATTCTACTCTGTTTGAGCCCTGTAATTCCTGCTTGGCTAGAAACAGAGATCACATGATCTTTCTTAAAACATTATTCTTCTCCTCATGATAATAAAAGTGGCTACCTTGTATTAATACCCACTATGTGCTAGACATTGTACTAGACACTTGACAGGTTACCTCTAATGCTTATTCTGCCAATCATTGTTTCAGGAACTAGGAATACAGCAGGGAAAAACAAACAAAAAAATAAAGTTCTTGCCTGAGAGGAGCTTACATTTTCTCACAATTTTTGACATGATTCAGCAAGGTACAGAGAATGAAAGAGACCCAGAGAACTCAAGTAACCTACCCAAAACCACACAGCTATTAACTGTCAGAGCTGGAATTTGAACCTAATTCTCTGAGCCCAGTACTTATAATCTCTATACTGAATCAAACTGCCTCTCCTGGTCACACTATAGACAATAACTCATATTTTCTAACACAAAATTTCTCAACACCAAAACTCTCACATTTTATAAATGTATAAAAACCTTGATGAATGATAGAAACTGTATGCATTATGGTAATATAATTCAGAGGTTAACTAGAAAATTGTATTTGTTTCAACCTTGATTTTTGACATTTTTTAAAAACTAAAAATATGACGTAGCTTTCCTCTTTTTACAAGAATAAAAGTTCTTAGACTATAAAAGCTTATAGTTCTCTTAGACAATTCAGAATTTTCCTTTGTCTTAGAGTTATTCTAAGTAGCATTATAGATTCTCAGTGTAGCACTATAGAGAAAAAAATGGAGTAAGTTAGGTTAAAAGCTCATTGACCCTAGGACATACACTGTACGTTAATTTTTTAATGTTTTACAGACATGATATCATTCTATTTTGGTTTTTTTCTTTTCTCCAAAAAGGGTGATGCTAAAGAAAATCTGTTCAAGTGTAAGAGAATACACCTTGAGTTAGTAGACAGTATTCTAGCCTTAACTCTGCTACAAGTTAGATGACCTTGTACAACTGAGGTCTTTTCTTGAGCCTTATTTCTGCCTTCTTTAAAATAAAAGAGATTGGATTAAGAGCAATACTGTTCATGTGCTGCTTTACATTTTTCAGTGCAATATTTATATACCACCTGATTGATCATAATAATTACTTCAGCATCCCAATTTTATAGATATTTAAAATTAGTTTCAATGACAGGCACAAATTTCAGCCTGAGAAAGATGATATAATAATAATAATAATAATAATAATAATAACATGCACAAGTAGTAGAGACTTAATACTAACCTTTGTCTGTAGACCCCAATGCCGTATTCTTGCAGAGAAGAGAAGATCACCAATGTTCCCTGCAATTCCAATAGTCTAAAACTCTTAGAGCTAGGCTAGTTGAATTCTGATTAATCAAGGTTTTACTTAGCCCAGTTCTATTTTATCATCTTTCTGAATTTGTGCTAATATGTCTATCAATTGAACAATATAATTATGTCAAAATGTGTTTGAATTCAGGTTCCTAGAAATCAAGAACTTTTGACCTTTCTTGCTTAGAAAATATCTTAAGTATGCGTTAGTGATGATTTTAAAGTTAAAACAGATGGAAATCACTCTGAAAGAGAATGAAGATTAATTTTAAACTGAAACAGTAGAAAGGGGAAAAAAGAAAATAGCTTAAGTACACAAATTGAGTGCTTTATTTATTGAGTGCTTACCATGGGCAAGGTATTGTTCCAACTACCTTATACATATTAACTCATATAAGTCTACAACTAACCCTCTGAAATAAATATTATGGTGTCCATTTTGCAGATGGCGAAAACCGAGGCACAAAGAGGTTTATCATCTTAACCAAAGTCCCATGGTATGTTAAATTGTATTATTTGCTCACAATTTTTCTCTTTTGCCATGTGCTCCCTCCATAGGAGAAGTATACTTCCCTGCTTCATAGACATAGGCTTTGGCCAATGGAATGTTAGTTGGCATAGCAAAAGTAGAGGTTTTAAGCGTGACTGTGTGGTTTGACTTTCCTTCTTGAAGTTCTTCCATCTGCCATGGGGTATCATACCCTGAGTAGCTTCTCCAGAATAAGGAGATATATGGAACAGACCTGGACTTAACCTGCACCCTGGAACCAAGCCCAACTGATTCCAGTTGAACTCAACAGAACCACAATCAACCCTTGCTAGTGAGAAAAATAAGGGAGATTTGATAGTTATTTGTTATACAGTATTATTTTAGCAAAATCATGACTAATACATGCAGCTGGAACAAGGCACAATAGAAATCCAAACTCCATAGCCTACATTTGATTTGAACTACTTCAAATCAGTTTAAGCCACTACTTTAAAAGTACTCAGTTCACAACTATTTGACTTGGAATGCAGCCTACCTGTGCTTAAAGTATTGCACCTTGAAAACATGTTTAGTATGTAAAGGGATGCTATTGCTACACATAAAGAGTAACCCAAGGCACACAGTCTTGTACTTATTTAGACTTGCTCTAACTCCACTAAAAAGAACTCATGGATTTTGCTCCTGGGGACCCCATGGCCCAATTCAAAATGTTCTGCAAGCTGACTTGGATAAAGTGATGTGTAGTCAACAGCTTTCCTTAGATTTACTAATGGCTTTATTTTTCTTTGGTAATGGAATCATAAACCTGGGTGAGATATCGTGCTTTTATGGTGCTGCACAAAGGGCATAGGAAGTCTTGTAATGGTTCTTTCAAGATTTTTTTCCTCCAATGGCAGTTGAAACAATGCTATTCATTGTGTCTAACTCCATGTAGCAACCATAAAGTTCGGTACTTGCCTCTGCCCACGAATCTCTGATTTGGCTTGTTTATGTGGGGCAAGTCAGGTGGTGCCTTCATTCCCAGATGGCGTCCCTGCCACGCCTGGATGCCTGGCTCAAGGTTCCCTGAATCTTAGGTAATCAGGAATGTAAATCTCTTCACTCACTCAGTAAATATTTTTTGAGTATTTGCAGGAAGAGGCATTGTGCTAGACGGGCACTGAAACGTTCTTTGTTGTTTCTTCTACACCATATATGTGATAAAAGAGGATCCAAAATTGACATGTGGATGGAGTGGGCCTATAAAGTTTTTTGCTGCCTCTTCCCGTCACTTCTCTTCTAGTGATTCTTGGTGTTGTCCTCCCAGGTATCCTTCCAGTCTTTCTCAGCCCTCTTGGCCCTCTGGCTATCCCCTTTCCCTTCCAATCCACACACTTAAGCCCCTTCCACAGACAGATCTTTTACATACCCCCTTAAGAAATATCATTTGTCCCTTTCCATGTCAATCAAACCCACCTTGACTCCAGTTCAGGAATTGGACACTCTGGGGCAGTTGACATTTCTAGCATATGTAGATAAGGCATCATCATTGCTGGGAATGAAATTGCTGTTGACAATGTTTCAGAGTACAGAAGCACAGGACGCAGCATTACTTTTGGTATGCTCAGGCTTCCTTAACCTCTGAGCCTCAATCCCCTCACTTGTAAAAGGAATATGAATATGAATGTGCATGTGCACATGTGCGTACATACACACACACACACACACACACACATGCACATAAAACAACCTGAACGCCCCCCCATAAAAGGACTGGTTAATATAAATATGGACTATACATACTTTTGGATTCTATGCAGCCATTTTTAAAATGAGGTAGATTTATATGAGCTCACATGGAGAGATAATTGTAAGTTGTTATTAAGATTAGAGAGCAAGTCAGTAGATGCATGATCCCATTTATAATACAAACACATATATTAGTAGGGCTTATTTTAGTCAGAACCTGTGCTAAGCGTTCCTCATGTGTTGTCATATTTAATCCTCATAATAACTCTACAAATTAGGCACTATTATTTTCCCCCACATTGCAGATGAGGAATCAAGAGACGACAAGTCACTTCCAAGGCTAGTAAGTGTTGCAGAAATGATTTGAACACCAGACCCCCCACTTGAGGTATTCCTTGAGGTATAATTCTCCTGTAGAGAAAATGGAGTAAAAAAAAATAATAATAAAGCACCATTCCTATGCTTCTAGGCTTTTAGTTTCTTCAGAACAGTGGTTTCCCATTGTGTGGAATTTGAACTACTGGTGATAGGAGAGATAATTTCAGGGATGGCTTTCGGCAGGCCTCACACCTACCATTAAATAACATTAAGTCACATTGTGACAGCATTATTCCCTGTTCAATTCTTTTTAATCCTCTGATTACATCACTACCAAAGTTTCAACTCAGTGTGCTAGTCTTTAATACTCTCTAACACTTGCTGATCTCTTCTTTTTAAAGAAAACCAACCTCAGGCTCTGATCAGGCAAGTGTATCAATTTATAATTCAGTAATATTGTGTTATTCTCATTGTATTTCTATCTATGATAATCTTATATTTGAAGCAAGTGATACAGGGTATTCTTTTATTGTAATGATAAAGTATTTCTTTAAGGTAATGTAGTTAAGACTTTTCTTCATTTAAGTGTGTCAAATTTTTTTTTTTGAGTTGCAGTCTCACTCTGTTGCCCAGGCTAGAGTGCAGTGGCATGCTCTTGGCCACCGCAGTCTCGACCTGCTGGGCTCAAGCGATCTTTCCGCCTCAGCCTTCCAAGTAGCTGGAACTACAGGCACGTGCCACCATACCTGGGCAATTTTTTGATTTATTGTAGGGACGAGGTCTCACCAAGTTGCCCAGGCTGGTCTTGAACCCACAAGCTCAGGCAATCCACTCACCTCGGCCTCCCAAAGTGCTGGGATTACAGGTTGAGCCACTGAGCCCAGCCTAAGTATGTTAATTTAAAGAAAAATATTAAGTAGTAGGATAAGTGCTATACAGGTATAGCAAAAGTCAGTACTTATATGAATAAAGTATGAAATACTGTACTGTGCCAAATAATAAAGCAGATACCCCCAAATAGTCATAAAACTGAACTTTCCTGTTTATGCACACCAACCATTTATCAATCAGTTGATGCCAATAAGATAACACAAATAGTATTTATTCTTATGGAAGTAGGATTTGAACAGTAAAATGTAAATAAAGTTTCCACTGCTACTCAGTAAGGAACCCTAAGAAATATATAGTTAAGGTCAAAATAACTGATACTTATTTAACACTTGATATGAGCCAGACACCACAGGCCTTTAAACTATTGGCCAGTCAATGACACACAGTCATCCAATAAAGTCTATGTCAATGACTCTAAATTAATTGATTAATTGCATATATTAACTGACAACTATACTATAAGATTGGTACCATTATCTTTATTCTGTAGATTAGGAAACTGAGGTACAGAGAAGTTAAATAACATGTCCAAGGTGATACAGATTATAAGTCTGACTCCAGAGTCCATGCTCTTAATCATTATGCTGTACTACCTCTTGATAATAAAATTACTCTAAACATTTATGCAAATTATTCTTCTTCTTCCTAACTGCTTTCTGAGACTTGAGAGATTAAATTCCAACTTTCAGTTGACATGCCAACCAATACTCACACACTCTTCTTGGAAAACCTGCTTCATATTCCACCAAAGAAGTGGCAAGCTTACTGCATCCCATGTTATGTTATCCTCATCCTCAGTCACAGATGGTCGCATCAGGTTTATACCGGACCAATCTGAGCCAATCTGTCTCCTGGGAATTCAGCATTAGAGCACTACAAAACAATTCAGGCTCTTTCATAGGATGGTAAAAAAAAAATAAGAAGAAAAGAAAAAGAAAAAAACTGAATTCAGAAGCCAGGACATAGAGAGACTGAATCTTGGACAGAAAACCAAGTGGAGACAGGGAAGGAGCCAGTATCGTGGCAAGCCAAAGCCACTCATGAGCTGAAGTTCTGGACGTTAAATCCACAGGAGACAGGACCAAGCAACCTTGCCAAGAGAAGAAAGTGTGCATCGGCTTTACGAGAGTTGGCAGGACCCTTTTTAGTGCCTGATATCCCAGTTCCTATTCCTGTGTGGGTGGCCACAATCCAGTTCTTATCCTTGAGTGCCCATGGGGTTAAAGCATTTAATGTGACAATAAATCCAGCATCATTTCAAGGTAGCTTGAGAAGATTTCCATCTCTTCCTATCAAACAAGCCTAAACAGAAGTGAAGTTGCATACATTAGATCTTGAGAGATAATCTGAAATTGGCCATGGAGTGATGGCAAAATCAGTGTAAATAAAGTGTTCCCAGTCCCAGCCTGAGAAAATAGTCCATGCATTGGTGGCAAAGTAACTGCTTAAGTTATAGCCAGTAGTCTCAAGTGTCTTTGAATGGGCACCTATTGAGGAGGACTGGGGGACTTGGTAGCCAAATGTAAGGATATCTAAGTGATTGAGTTACATCTAGTGGCTTAAGTAAAGAACATCAAGAAAAAGACAAATGCTTTCCAAAGTGCCCAGCTGGAGAAAGCTAAAGAAAAGCAAGACTTTGGGTGATCTTCATAGGCTGCTCTTCCTGTCTGTAATAGTTTGTCCCAGGGTAATATTGGAAACTCCCTAAGGTCTGAAATGTCTTCAACAGGAAATTATATAATACTTTACTGAGTGATGCTTTAGAAAGATGTTAGTAGGTCTGACTGACATAAATAAATCATCTTGCAGAGTTAATTTAAATTGTACATCATTGGTCATGATTATTCAGGTGTAATGAGTTTAATTGATTACAAGAGAGTGGATATTCTTTAAGATGATGTAATAGCTACCAGAGCTTGTTTGTTGTTTGAAGTGTGCACTGGCAGGAATGATTTAAAATTTTAAATCATTTGATTTGCATTTGTTGTGAGAGATATTTTAAAATATATAAACAGAATTGATCCTCTCCCATAGCCCTGGATTGCCCTGTCACTAAAAGATAAGACTTTGATTAATGCTCAAAAACTCCTATCTTGAGGCAGTTATCTCAAGCAAATTCATAAAAGCCAGTTAGTTATTGGTTCTTGTCTCCCTCAACCAGAGGGGGGAAAAAAGAAGAAAGAAAAGAAATCTGACCACCAACCCTTCCTACGTGAATGATGAAGTAAGACCTACATCCCCCAGACACAGTGAACTACTAAGTAAGCCTGCCTTCCTTGTTCCTCCCTCTGCAATTTACCATGGACCAAGCAGGAGATCCAGGAACTGTCAAAATAACATTTAAGTAAGTATAGGTGGCGGTCATAAAGGTGGTTGCTCAGATTGTCCTTCAAGAAAGAACGCGCCATTCAGCTGCAAGGAGCTCTGGCAGCTGACAGCACTTGGCTGTGATGCCTTTAGGATCTGTCCCAGCTTTAGAGCTGAGGCCAAGCTCTTCTTAGGCAGCCCCAGCCAATGAGTCTGCATGACAGAAGGACCAGGGACTGGCCATTTCTGCCTAATGAAGGACTCTTCTCATGGCAATCTTTTCTCCATAGCTCAAGTTTGGGTTGGTTATCCTGTTTGAGCTCCCTTTTATCATTCCCAAAATATACCCTCAATAAATCTATTGCACTCTTAAATCCTGATACAGGATGATACAAATCATACTGATACAGTATGATTTCACTTTTGGCTACTTCCAACTCTGAACCAAGACCAACATTATTTTCATAAGGACTTGGATAAGAAAAGAGCTTGGTTAACAAAAGCTCGTAAAAATCTTCCACTACTGATTTTCAACCACAACCAACCCAATAACGCTGGAGGTCTGAATCTACTGGGACCCAAATGAGGAGACAGTCATGAGCTTAGCTGGACACCAGCAGGCATGAACTTGGCTGAACAGTACTATCTGGCTTCTATGCTGTGCTGGATTCCTTGGGTCAAAATGAATGCCCTAATTGGAAAAGACTCAAATCTTAGTCATTGGAATGGGAATGTCACAGAGGAGTTGAAAAACTCTGAACCCTGGGACTTCTCCAAAGATCTAAGTCCTCCCAGCTGGCCAAATGTGATAATTCCTCCAAACATAAGACCAAGCCTGAGATGCAACTGGGCTAGTCACAAGCAAGAACCACTGAAGCTCCTCCTGTGTGTCCAATGCCCAACTAGGCACTGAAGACATAGCAAGAGAGAAAAAGAAAAACCTAGCCCTCGTGGGACATGCCTTCTAGCTGGGTGTGGGAGAAACAGATAATAAAAAGGTCATGTATATTATATGTTAAATGGTTAGAAATACTGTAGAAAAAATAAGCACAGAAAGGAGATAGAAACAACTGAAAACGGGGGTGCAGTTTTACATAGGATGTCAGGGAAGGCTTCACTCATAAGATGTCATTTGAGTAGGAGGTAAGAAAGTGAGCCATGCTCATGTGGAGAGGAAAAGAATAGAATCTATGAAGATCCTGAGATGAGAATAAGCTTAGCATATTTGAGAACCATGCTGAGGCCAGTGTGGTTGGAGAGGAGTCTAGAAAGAGGAGAGTGGTAGGATATAAGATCAGAGAGGTTGCTAGAGTCAGATCACATAGGGCCTTGTAGGCCACTTTGAGGACTTTGATTTTAACTTTGATAAGGGTGAGGAATCTGGGAGGGTTTTGATCAGAGGAGTGACATTGTCTGCCTTAGTTTAACAGAATCATTCTCATTGCTCTGTATTGATAGACTCTCAAGGAACTTGGGAAGGGAGACTGGTGGAAGGCTGCTGCAACAGTCTGGGAGAGAAAGGATAAAATGATAATGGTTTGGAGCAAATGGGGGAGCAGCGGAGGTGAGAAGTGGTTGGATTCTGGTGTGTTAGGTTGATGCCTAAGTTCATAGTGTTTTTTGCTTGCTCGTGGAATACAAATGTCACACGGTGGTTGACTGGTCACAGCTTATCACATTTGCCAATTCTCAGGTTGACTGACATGGATCATCGTGGGTTAAAGCATTTAAACAGTCTTCATCAAAGCCCAATGGTCTTCCTGAACGTGGAGAATCACTCAGGTCAAAGCGGCCCTCTTTAAAATGACAAAGTCAATTTCTTGCCATGCTTTTCCCGCTGGCATTCTCCCCATACATGGCACTCCAGGTTGTCTCTGTTGCCTTTACTATTCTGTTAAACTTAAACAGAAGAATATGGTCAGAAGTGTTCATTTTTTTCCACTGGACACTCCATCTTCTTTAGCCCGCAAATAGTACTAACTTTCTTCAAATCTGCAAAATGCAAGGCGTATTCACAAGCACAACATTGTCACTCCAAATGACAAATAATGAACAAACTCCCAACACCACAGTGTTTCCATGTCAAAAACAAATGCTACAGAATTTATTCATCAACCTAATGTTTTAAAGGTAGAAATAATAGGATTTGCTGATTAATTCCATGCGTGTGGTATAAAAGAGAGAAATTAAGGATGTCTCCAGGTCATTGGCCAGATCAACTGGAAAGACAGAGTTATTTTCTGAGATAAGGGACACTGCAGGAGGAGCAAGTTTAAAAGGAGACTGGAAACTCCTTTTAACATGTTAAGTGTAAGATGCCAATTACACACCCAAATAGACATGTATGTTGAGGAGGATATTGTATCATCAGAAAATTCTCAGAATCTGAACCAACCCAGCAGGCATTGTAACCAATTTCTAGGCTTTTTCAAAGGATGCCAACTCTTGCCACAAAAAAACACCATTTTGGTGATACACTCCCCTACAAGAAAATCCTCTCCAGTTTTCTTCTTCCAAACCTGGACTTGCTCCAGTGTTCCATATCTCAGTAAGTGGCAACACAATTTATCCTGAAACCTAGATGTCACAATCTTTTCCCCACTCACACATATCCGATCAATCACCAAGTGCTATTTATTTTTCCTTCTTTGTGTCTTAAATTCATCCATATTTTTCATAATCATTGCTGGCTCTCTGGTCCAGATACTGCCATTGTTCACTTGGACTGTTGCAGGTGGTCTCCCATGTTTTCTCACATCTTTTCCATCAATTCCTGATTTTACAGAGAAAGGGAAAGCCTTCCCAGGAGTGAGATCTAGGGCAGGCATTAGAAACTCCCAGATACTTGTAGTTGTGTGGGAATCTAAGAATATCAGAAGTAATGTTAGATAGTGGCAAGCAATGATGATTGACACCCTTTTGAATTACACAGTGACAAATAATGATCATTGAATTTGGGGAAATATTTAATAAATTGAATCAAGCAATGGGGAAAGGATAAAATAAGTTATCTGCTTTAGCTGGGCAGTTTCCTTGATCTAAAGCTGAGTTTGATAACAAAAAAATGTTATATTTCTTTGCACATCTGTGCCATGGTATGTGACGTCAACCTGGCTCAACAGTCTATTACCCTCCCATCTGTAAAACACACACTTCTCCCTCTGCCTGTATGCTCCTTTCCCATCCAGAATGGATTGCTGCTTATCCTTCAGAGCTCAGCTTCAAGGCCCTTCCTCAAAGAAACTTTTCCTGACTCAGAGGATTTTCCTTATACCTGCTTCTGCATGTCCTTTACAACACTTATCACAAGTGGAATTGTATGACCAATCATTTAAGTCACTCTTTGATGTCCGTCTTCTCTAGAATATAAGCACCTGAGCAAGGACTATACCTGTCTTGTTCACTGCTATGTCCTAAGGGCATAGCACAGTGCCTAGTGTATAGTAGGTGCTAAATTACCACGTGTGAATGAATAAATGACTATGGATATTTTGCACTAGTAATCTGGAATTTTTCCTTTCTTTCCCATTCCCACCTTCAATCAGACAGCCAGCTCTACGCCCCAGGTATGTGGCAGGGCAAACAGTCAAAAAAGACTACAAATTTTCGTGGCTTTTGTTTTCTGAAAGCCCAAGTCTTTTGTAAAAGAAGATTTGTAGGTCTATATAGAGTTTCTTGAGGAAACGTGTGGGGAAAAGGACTTCCCTCAGACTAAAAAGAGATCTTTTCCCAGACTTCCAGAGGTAAGCATTGATGGGTCCCTAGTACAAGACCTGTGATCTACTTCTCAGCAATGCCCTTGGAGAAAGAGCAACACCTGAAAGAGGAATGAGTGCCACATGGTCACAGAGTATGTCTCAGTGCGGACCAATCACGGAAGACCAGATGGACACTCCCACACATGCAGTGTCTTGACTCTGGGAAAGATCCTGCCATGGGTCTTTCAGGAAGGAAAGCCCAAAAGGATAAAAGTGACATTTTAGAAAAATTGAGAGACCATTTTTTGTATCCATGGGTTTGTGAACTGAAATCATTAATACTACACATTTTCTTTATCAAAGAGGTATTTATATACAGTTTAGCTTCCATATGGTACACAGTTTATTCTAGTTTAATCATTTAAAACTGAATCCCCATGTACGGTGTTGAAAAAACTTTATATTTATAATCACATTTCCTCCTTGTAATAATCCTGTGAGATAGAAAGAATGTATACTGCCCCTACCACCATTCCATTTTACAGGTGGAAAAACTAACTCAGAGAGGTCAAATGAATAGACAAAGGTCATGCAGCTATATTAGATGCAGAGTTGATCTTCTGACCCACAATGGTATAAAATTGTTTATGTAATACCATGCTACCTCTATTATTCAAAATGTTGATCAACAAAAACCTTCCATTTCCTGAAGGCATTAGACAACCAAGAGTTTTCTGCATTTGGGATCAATTTTTCCCAGCAAAGTTAATTTGCACTTTCCCAAGCTCAGTTACAATTTTCAAATATTCTTTATAGAACTGATACCACATTATCGGTTAATTGTTGCTTAATTATTGAATTTTCTTGTCTGTTGGTACAACTAAACTTTTTTTTTTTCCTTTTGGATGAGACACATTCTGCTAAAATTACCTGCTGTTGTTTGTGATTCCGGTGGTGATGCTGCCAGCTGGAGAGAGGGGCGACAGCTTGAGTGAAATTCTCATGTTTGGTATCTTCAAAGTGGGGCCCGCAATTACTTCTCTCTGTTTTAAATTTTATAACACAGTGGGGCTACTCAAATTGTACAATGCAGTACTGAGGTTTTTTGATATTTCCCCAAATTCTAAGACTTGTTTTACAATCACAACTGCATAAAATCTCTCAGTGTCCTAAGCAGCAAACATGGTTACAAAGGAAACTCACTTCATGAAATACTCATGGAATAAAAAAAAATTTTCTTTTGTATTCAGCTATGTTAATGTTACAGGAAGGATAGGATAATCCCATGTCAGCCCTTCACCTTAAAATTGCATGCTGTTATCATAATAGCATCCCAAAAGCTTGTCAAAAATAAAAATATGATAGATCACTTCTTTCTAACATATTCACATAGGAGGACAAAAGGGGGAACAAAGTCCTAAACAGAAATGGTTTTGTAAATATAAACATTGACCAGTGACTATTTGAACAATATGATTTTTTAAAAAATAGCATTAGGAAAGGTCTGCTTTGTCTAATTTTCCATTTTTACCCCAAAGCAAGCATGTGGCTTATGATGAAAACCAGTTTCACTGAGAGTATGACTATAAAGGCAGAAGTGTGATGGTGTGGAGCAGAGAATTCTGGGCCGGGAGAGCCGCCCCGAGGACTGCCAGCCAGGTTTGTTGCTGGCTTGTCAGCAAATCATTAACCTCTTTATGTATAAGAGTCTTATCTGTGAAATGAAGATACCACCACCTGTTCTTAATCAAGTGTAAATGGATGCTAGGAGGATTAATTGTACAATCCCTTGAGCTCCAAAGGGAAAAGTGAGGTACATAGGCAACAGTTGAAATCTATTAACTAGATGCTAATAGACCACTACAGAAGCAGATTGACACTTTCATTCTCTTATTTAGGAAAGTTAAACCATCAAAACTAATTTTTAAACAATGAATAGCTTTAGAATAAAAATAATAAACATAAGTACCATCTATCACTGCCAGACACAAGACATCTATATTAGAAGCCCCTAATCAGTTAATCCATCAAGTTAACAACCAGGAATACGAGCGCCATCTCGAAATTTGCTCCCCCCTTTTAGTAACCCTTTGTGAAAAATAGATATTATCCAAGGACACATGTATACCAAATCCTTTTTTAAGTCCTACAAATAGCTCAGTGCATAAGATTGCATGTTACCATGTGGAATCAGAATGCAAAATTGTAACTACGTATGACATTTCAAACAAATATTGTGCCCTAAAATGTCATCAACATTTAAAATTAGACAAAACATATCTGATTATTACATTGCTCTTATCAAATATATTTTAATGAATAATAACTGTCTTAATTTTCAGGGTTTTAAAAAACCAGACCAAGGCAATAATTTGAAAAGTTAAGAAGTCTTAGCCAGCACACTTAAAACATTTATAGGATCTATCAGTTTTATCTCTCAGATAATTGTTACTATATAATAGCTGGTCTTATACCCCTCATAAACTTTCAAATTAAGCTTCTACATGCTCTCCTGATTCATAATTTTGTTCTTATAGATACTACTGATATCAGTTAAAGTCAAGTCACCTAATGGCTTTCTCTTTGGAAAATGCATTACTAGCTGCTTATCTTACTTAGAATGAACAATTATCTTTATAAGAATAGAAAATACACTAAACAAATGCAAATTGAATGAACTTATAAAGAACCATAACCAAATCTGAACATGGAATCCTCAGTCTACTCTTCAACTGAGAGGTTAGTCCTACCACTTTCGAGTAAGAGAATGAAACTTACCAAAAATCACATCAGTGCTTTTTAGGTCAGATTTTGCCATTTTAAACATAGTACAGTTAAGTTACAAATTAATCAAAATTTGTTTTTATAAAAAGAAAGGAAAAAATGCTTTCTTAGAAGCAAGCAATGGGCGTTTGGGGAATGCATGGCCTTAAAAACATAAAAGGAATATTATAGGGCAACACACATTCTTTTGCTCAGGGAAATTGACTTCTAGAAAGAAAATAAGCACATAATCAACTGAAACACAAATTAAATGATGCCAGTGTCATGTTAAAAGGCAGAACATGCTTATTTTGTCTTCCATGGCCTCTATTTAATCTCACCACTGGTTTATGACCATCTCACAGTTCTGTAGGTTAGAGTCTGGGCACAGCATACCAGTATTTTTCTGCTCAGTGTCTCACCAGGCTGACATGAAGGAGTTGGCCAGGGCTGCCGTTCTTATCTGGAACTTGGGGTTCTTTTCCAGACTCACTGGTTGTTGGCAGGATTTATTTCCTTGCAGCTGTATGACTTAGATTCCTATTTTTCTGCTAACTGTTGGCTAAGGAATGTGCTCAGTTTCTGGGGCCTGCCAGCAGTTCCTTATCATGTGGCCTCATGGGCATTCACATAGATGTTTGGTTTCTTCTGGGTCACCCAGTGTCACTCTGCCTTCCTCTTCTGTGACCAGCCAGAGAAAATTCTTGACTCTAAAGGGCTCACTGGATAGGTCAACCCCATTGAGGTTAATCTTTTTTTCTTAAAGTCAATTGTGCCTTATAGCACAAAATAATCATGGGAGTGAGATCCTATATTTATAGGTCCTGCCCACTCTCAAGGTGCAATTATACAAGGATGCAAGCCATTGAGTGTCATCTTATTACTCTATCACATACAGTTTACAAAAACTTCCATATAGTTTATCATTTTACACTCTCAGAAACTTTATGCCTATTTTCTAAAAAAAGAAAACTAAGAAAAAGGACAAAGAAGAGGAAGGTACCATCATTTCAGGATTCCTACTGAGTGCCAGGACAATACTGGGTGCTTCCTATGCAGTACCCCTACATCTTCACAAATCTTTTGAGATGGGGTTCTTATGCAGTGTCTGAGATGAGAAAAACTAGGCTCAGAGTAGATGAGTACTTAGTACAATGCATGTAAGAAAGATAGCTAAGACTTACACCCAAGTCTTTTGATCCCAATTTCCTTTTTTTTCTGTTTCTTTTAAAGTTGTTGTTTACAATAAGTACAAAATATTTTGTGTGATGTGTGCTTGACAAAAAAGTAACTGATATAAGGGGATCCTGGGTGTGGCAGACGAATAGAATGCAGACAAATGTGTGAATGTGATTCAGATACAGTAGTGGTGCTCCAAAGGCAATATAACTCCAGTAAATGGTAATAACTCTGTGGAGGACAAATGGGCCACATCTGTGCAAACTACAAAAGCATATGACCTTTAAACCTAGCAATCCCGCATCTAAGAATGTATCCTACAGATATATTTGCTCATGGGGAAAATGAAGCACATGCCAAGTTATGCTTTTTAGCACTGTTTGTAATAGAAAAGAATGGAAACATCCTAATTTTTCATCAATAGGGGGCTGGTTAAATGAACCATGACACTTCCATGCAATGCAGTGCTATAAATCCATAAAAAAGAATGAGGGGGAATCTTTATGCATTAAAATGGGATTATTTCACATTTGTTAAGTGGAAAAAAGCAAGATGCAGAACGGTATGCATGACATGTTACCAATTTTGTAAAAATGGGGGAGAAAAACATAGATATATGCATGTATTATATGTATGTATGCATGTGTATATATAGATATAATGTATTTGTGTGTGTAACTTATATATGCGTTGTACATGCATATGTATATACACATACATACACACTAAAACTACTAACATTGTCACCTCTGGGCAGGGAAATTGAGTGGCTGAGAATAAGATTTAAAAGGAAACTTTTCACTATATAGACTTGTGTACCTATTAGACCTCTGAACCATATATATATATATCATATCTACATATATATGTGTGTATATATGTATATATATATATATGCAGATGCCTACTTGCATGATAGAAAAATACAAGGGAAGAAGAAGAAATGGCCAATATTGAAATTTATGTCACTGCCTACTAAGTCCAGAAAGGTAATAGAAAAGAAAAATAAAGGTAAGTAGAAGCCACTAAGAAGTATGAGGCACAGAACATTTAGAATTTCAATAAATAAAGAATGAAGCAGTGTAAGACGTCTAATGGAACCAGAAATGGAAATATGAGAAAAATCACTTAAATGGAAGAAGTTACTGCTTTTGGCTCACGCCAAGCAGTTAGAGTAGATTCAGTTTACTCTCCTAAAACTTATCGTTTTCTACAGAACTTACATCTTTATACGTTTAACTAGGACATAGTAAATAACCATTCACTGTTTTCTTAAAGCAACTATACTTCTTGGGGGCTGATTCAATTGTGGAGGCTGTCACTGACTTGGTGGCAGAACATGGGACAGAGAAAGAATTTAGGTGTCAGTCATGATGCCTTACATGGGGTCTAGTGCCAAGAAAATCAAGTTTATCCTCAAACCTTCAACATAAAAGTTTTCAAAGCTTGGGGCTTCCAGACAACATCTGCATTAAAGGCTTCCAGGATTTACACACAGAAATTTCTGCAGATCACAGTCTCTTTGATCCCTTCTCCTCCTCGAAGGCAGCCTGGTGGTATTTAATGCTACAGAGGAAGGGCCAGATGAGGGAGGAACTGTAAGCCTAGAAAAAGGAGCAGGCTCAGAGGATCAGATAAGACACTTCTCTTTCTCCTGTTTGCTCTGTCCTTAAAGGCAAAGTTCCTTCCTTTCAGGGCCCAGAAACTGTGAGATTTAACTACAGTTGGATTATGCTCCGTGTACCTAGGCTGACACCAGAGAGCATATAGCAAGCAAAATTACCTGTTCTGTTATGCCTATGCTGTCTTCATAATCCTGCATTTCCATTTTGTACCAGAACCCAGTAGACCTTCATGGATTATCATCCATGTTTTAGGCCTCAGTAGGTGGACATTCTGTTCCAAAGTACCTTCCTCCAGTATTTCCCTGAGAAGGTTTCCCTTTTAATTTATTTTTCATTTTCTAATAAAAAAAATTTTCCCTCTAGGTGGTATGACAAGTGACTCAGGTCTCTGTTTGCTCCTAAAATTGTATACATCCTTTTCACCCACACTGTCTCTAAGGAACTCAGTTTCTGAAATGTGCCCTTTATTTTTGGTCCTTCCTCTCCCTCAAAACCCTCAGGGTGTGGAAATTTAAGCAATTAAAAACCAATCGAAAAATTCTAATTTGCATTCCAGTTTTAAAATGAAATTATTTTACTGCAGAAAGTGCCACTGCACTGTATCTAAAAGTCATGACCTATAATGGAGCCTACAAAGTTTTGATGAAACAAATTAACTCAACGTATTGTCGCCTCACAGTTCACAGAACAGTAGTAGCTTTATGAATTCCATGTTTAATCAATCCACTGAGGACAAAGAAATCTTTTCAGTTTGGTCACTGACTCCTTATGTGATGAGTTCGAACTTGGCAAATCCAAATTAACCCTAAATATTTGCACTCACACTGCTTGGGCAAAAATAGGCAAAAGAAAAGAGACCTTTAGGTCTTTTAAACAGCCATCAGGTAAGGCCATAAAGGATTGTAAAGATTTAAAACGTGAAGCCATGTGTGTCAATTGTTGCATATTAAAAAATCCCAGAGGACAAAGGGCGCATGCATCTGTCACATCCAGGATGCTAGAGGGAGAAAACATAACATTCAAATGAGAACAACAACCTCTGTACTTTAGGGGAAGATTATTTTCTAACTATGGAAGGATAAATAGCATGACTATTTTGAAAAGTTTTCAGGCAACCCCTTAGGGTACCCTCCCGCTGTGGGAGCTTTTCTGTCCTCTCAATAAATCCTGCTTTCTAAGAAAAAAGAAAAGAAAAGTTTTCTTTAGTCATTTGAGACTAAAGTCTCCATTGTTTATTTTAAACTGTGAGTTTGAGAGATGTTTTGAAACTAAACTCTTAGGACTCAACTCTACTATTGTTTTATGAATTAAATTACAGATATTATGAAAACTATATATAGGAGTAAGGATTAGTTATGGGACAGTTCATCTGCATAAAATGTAGGTAAACATAGACCTTAATTTGGGGTCCCTCAGAAGTACACTCTGAGACAAGAACTGGAGTACAAGGAGGAAGGCAAAGGAAACAACCAGCAGTACAGTACAGAAGTGAGGCAGGAAAGGGAAAGGAGTCACAAAACGACCTGTTTTCTTTTCTTTTTTTTTTCCCCCTTCTTTTTAAAAATTTTTTACTTTAAAGATGTGAGGTACAATTCAGGGTTAGGTATACAAATGTTCATTATGCAGGTACCCTTGTGGATGAGGTGTGCCCTCCCTCCCCTGGCAGTTTCCCACTACTGCCAAACCACCTGTTTTCACTGTGGCAACTTGAATTCAGGTCCACTGAGGAACTCTAGGAGCCAACAGAGCACAAACACCTCAGAGGTATTTCACACAAGGGGCCAGGGAGCTGGGATATTTACACACCAATTCCTGTCATTTCTTGACTAAGCCATACTCCCAGGGAAGCACTGATTTTCCTGTGCTTTTGGCCTGCTGCATGAATGGTAAAGAAGGCCCTGGAGAGCAGAGAAAACTTTCAGGCCAATGTACTCCAAGACGGTAAAGAGTGAAGGGATTCAGGCAGGACACCATTAACAACTGCTATCCTCTCTCATTGTACACTGCAGTTTTCCACTAAAGCAGGGACTATATGTAATTGCATTTATAAATCCTCTTTTTTCCATAGACAGGCTCCTGCCCTGTTGCCCAGAATGGATTGCAGTGGTGCAATCATAGCTTACTGCAGCCTTGAACTCCTGGGCTCCGGGGATCCTCCCAACTCAGCTTCCCATATGGCTATATCTCATTCCTTTTAATGCCTTCATGGCATGCATAGCATTTAATTATATGGATTTACTATAATTTATGTGATCTTTACGCTGTTGATAGATAGTTAACATATATTCTAACTTTTCATTATTACAAAGAAAGCTGCAATAGACATCTTATACCCATATTGCTGTATACTTATGCAAGTGTGTCTGTAAGATAAATTCTTACTCGTGTAGTTGCTGGGATTACAGGCATACACCACCATACCTGGGTAATTTTTTAAAAATTGTGGAGATGGAAGGGTCTTGCTATGTTGCCCAGGCTGGTCTTGAACCACTGGCCTCAAGAGATTTTTTCCCACCTCGGCCTCCCAATGCACTGGGATTATAGACATGAGCCACTGTGGCCAGCCTATAAATCCTTAACAATGTAATTGCTGGTATCTAATCCCCAGTCTTTTGTACAGTAGTGCCACATATAGCTCCTAAAGCATATCAGTTGAATGAATCAACAGCTAATTGATTCCATTTGTTATTACTATTTGTGTAATTATAGGAAGCAAAAGCTCATCACACAATTTTGAAACTCTTTCCAAATGTGCTCTCCTCCCAAAAATAGCATCTAAAAAAATGAAGCAGCATGGCCAAGTGTGTGAGGACATGGCAGTTTGCACAAGTGTGCAAATAGGAGCAAGCTTCTTGGTGGCCAATTTATCAATATTTATCAAAATTTTAAATGGCCAGCCATGGTGGCTCACACCTGTAACCCCAGCACTTTGGGAGGCTGAAGTGGGTGGATTGCTTGAGCCCAGGAATTCGAGACCAGCCTAGGCAACATAGTGAGATCTTGTCACTACAGGACATTAAAAGATGATCCAGGTATGGTGGTGCTCACCTGTGGTCCCAGCTATTCAGGGCGCTGAGGTAGAAGGATCCCTGAGCCCAGGAGGTTGAGTTTGTGGTGAGCCATGATCATGTGACTGCCCTCCAGACTGGGTGACAGAGCGAGACCTCTGACTAAAAAACAATTTTGTTAATGTACATATATTTGGACTCAACAACTACACTAGTAGGAATTTGTCTTAGAGATACACTTGCATAAGGGCACAGCAATGTGTGTGTAAGATGTCTATTGCAGCATTCTTTGTAATAGTGAAAAACTGGACTATAAATTAACTATCAACAGCAACAAGATTAAATAAATTATAGCAAATCTATATAGTGAAATGCTATGCAGACATTAAAAGGAATGAGATCTAGCCTATGAACTGACAGAGAAAATTTCCAAGATATATTTTTTAAGTACCAAATTGCAAAACAATATGTTCGATATGATCCCATATGTGCAAAACAAAAGGGAGGTCAGATATTTACAACATAGGTAATATATGTTGTATATAAAATATATACATATGTCACTATTAACAAAAACTCTACAAAGTGGGTGATAATATCCTCTATAGTAGTCACTGTCAGTACCCTATTCATATTCCATTACCCACCTCAGAGGTTACCTACAGAAAATTCCAGTACAGGCCCTACTTCCTGCATCTCTTTGCCTGGAGACATTCCCTGGGTACAGGAAACTTCTGGCCCTGTATGAGGTATGGGCTGGAAGTGCCAAGAAATGTCCTTTGTCCAACGAGTGACAAGAGTTGGTGGAAAAATACCCAAGATTCCTTGGCTCTCAGGGGGAATATTTTCAAGGTGTGTTATACAGTCCCTCAACGTCCTCAGCAGTATTGAGCCTCAGGTTGTCCACAACAGTAACACGTTCTGTGTTAGCTTTCTCCTTTCCTTGTCTCACTTTACCCACTCCCTCACTGAGTTTTTTGAAAAATTCTCCTAAATAAAATAATTGCACCTAAATCCTTGTCGTAAAACCTGTGGACCAAGCCGGGCACGGTGGCTCAGCCTGTAATCCCAGCACTTTGGGAGGCCGAAGTGAGTGGATTGCCTGAGCCTGCGGGTTCGAGACCCACCTGGGCAACTTGGCGAGACCTCATCTCTACAATAAATCAAAAATTAGCCGGGCATGGTAGTGCGCGCCTGTAGTTCCAGCTACTCGGAAGGCTGAGGCGGCAGGACCGCCGGAGCCCAGCAGGTCGAGGCTGCGGTGGCCGGGAGCGGCCACGGCACTCCAGTCTGGGCAAGAGTGAGACTCCAACTCAAAAAAAAATAAAAAACCTGTTGACCAAATGTTTATCTCAGGATATACCTAGACTACAACACCACCAGTTAATAGGTTAAGAAACAAACTAAATGATTAGGTAACATACACTACACCACATAGTTACTAGTTTGAACTAAATTAAATTGCCCTTCCTGGTTGAATATCAACAACTTTATGTGGTTGAAACTAAAAGTCAGTATTAGAGTGGAGGTTTGAATCCAGGTGGAGAGCAAAGCTTGTGGGTTCAAAAGTGATTCTTATAAGTATGGCCAAGGGTTGAATAAACTGTGCTTTAGTAGATGATAAAGATTTTTTATACACATTTTGCATGCTAGTTATCAGTATGGGCTTTGGATTAGGTCAGACCTGGCTTCAAATCCTGCCTCTTGTTAGTGTGCAATGTTTTGCATGTTCCCTAATCCTTCAGATCCTCTACTTCATCGCATATGCAATGTAGCTCCCTAATAAACTTCCTGTGGAAATCACGTGGGATTCTATGCAGCAAGTGTCTAGCATATAGGAAGTGCCCTACAAATGGTTACTTGCTCAAAATGGGAGAAGGGAAGCAAAAATTTTGTTTTTCTTTTGGTTGCAATGGACAGAAACTCAATTCAAACAAGCTTAAGCAGAAAGGGGTTTGTATGGGCCCATGGAACCAAACAAAAAACATCCTCAGGTGACTGGATGCTGAAACTTTGGACAACCCTCTTTCTGCCCATCATTCCTGCGCTGCTCTACTTCATTCTTTGAGACAGTCATGCAGTGTCAGGGCCTGGGATTGCAGGCAGACTACTGATAGAAAGAGACTGACTCCTCTCTCCCAGCTCTAGTTTGAAAAATCCCAAGGAAGGTCTCCAAGGGGTCCAGCTTTGACTTACAATATCTGGATCAATTCCTGGGACCAAAAAAAAAAAAAATGTGGCCAGGTCTGGGTCATTTGCCTGCTTACTGAAATGGGAGAAGGGGGCCAGCTACCAGCAGAAGTATGAAAGAAGGAGCTCTTGGCAGACAAAAAACAAACCCGTTCATCTCAATTTTAGCAGTCGTTAGCATAGACAAAAATAGGGTTTGTTTGTTTTTTGATTAATAGATTTTGATTTTTAGAGCAATTTTACAGGAAAATTGAGCAAAAACCACAGAGAATTCCTACATACTCTGTCTCCTCCTTCCATTTCCCCCATTATTAACATCTTGTGTTAGTGTGGTACATTTGTTACAATTGATGAATCAGTATTTGTACATTATTAACTAAAGTCCATTGTTTGCATTAGGGTTCAGTCTTATACATTCAATGAGTTTTGCCAAATGTATAATGACATGAGCCACCATTGTGTGATCATACAGAATAGTTTCACTTACCTAGAAATCCTCTGTGTTCCACCTGTTCATCCTTTCCTTCCTTCCCCTCGACTCTGAAACCACTGATCTTTTTTACTGTTTCCATAGTTTTGATTGAAACATTGTTTTGAATAAACATTCATAAAGATTTGAAAACGATAGCATTTAGTTTTACCAAAATTTCTTTTCTCTCTCTCTCTCTCTCTCTCTCTCTCTCTCTCTCTCTCTCTCTCCCTCCGTCCCTCCCTCCCTCCCTCTCTCTCTCTCTCTCTCTCTAGTTGGAGTCTCACTCCGTCGCCCAGGCTGAAGTCAGTGTCAGTGGCATGCTCACGGCCACCCCAGCATCCACCCGCTGGGCTCCAGTGATCCTTCCACCTCAGCCTTCCGAGCAGTCGGAATTACAGGCGTGCGTTACCATGCCTGGCTAATTTTTGATTTATTGTAGAGACGAGGTCTCACCAAGTTACCCTGGTGGGTCTCGAACCCGCAGGCTCAGGCAATCCACTCGCCTCGGCCTCCCAAAGTGCTGGGAGTACAGGCTGAGCCACCGAGCCCGGCCTCTATTGTTTTCAAAGGAAGACATGAATATTATTTTACAAACTGATAAACTTGCTTTTTTGAATAGACAATGTTCATATTAGATCCTGTTGTGTTCTCACAAATTTAGTCTTGCCCCAACTGACCTCTTCTCAATCTTCAGCACTGGAACACCCCCCCCCCCCATGGGTTCTGGTGTCTTTTGAGCTGCAAACCCATTGCATTTGAATTAATCTAATGTCTATTAATTGAAGATCAAAGCTACTGTATGTGGCGTGATGTAAGCTTATTGGATGGGTAATTTTTTTGTGGCTTTGGGGGAGGTATCTTCAGGAGGGTGGTTGTGAGGATGTTGTTTGGCACTCGTTTTGTTTTCTTTTTATTTTTCCTTCACTTTTATTCCCTGTCCTAAATGCAGTGGGATCTGATTTAGCAGCTGTAACGTCACTCACAGCCTCTTGACATTGCTCACAATTTGTTTATTTCTTCTCTTCATTGCTTCCTTCGGTTCCTCCAAACCTGATTTCTCTTCTAAAGCATCTTGTCAAAAACAAACAAACAAAAATGTATTACAAGGAAAACCCGTAACTAAGAATCTGTGCTGCATGCTTCATATTAAAAAGCACTTTGGGGATCGTCTTCATTTCTACCAACAAATAAACATTTTCCCAAGGCTTAAACAAAGGCACTGCTTTAACAGTCTATAAAGAGACTGGCAAAGTCTGATACTATATTAAAATGCTGATGTTGTCATGTTAAAAATTATACAGATAACACATAAAGATTATATTGGCTGAATAATTTGTTTAAAGATAATTCAGCACCACTTTATTTCATTTTTCTTTATTGGTTGTATGTTTAACAAGGTTAAAAATCTTCACAAGGATTTTCATTGTATGATTCTCTGTGACAGAGAGAGGGAAAGTCAAGAACAATACTGTATTATTTTAAGTCCCTGGTAAACTATTCAGTTCAAAAATCATGTAGTGGGTGTGCACTGTGACCTTAGCAAGGTACTAAGAGTCATGAATATAAAGACAAATAAGACAAGAAATCAGAGCTCATGTCATAGGATAGATTCCCCAAAAGCAGACAATGAGATGGTTTGAAGTATGCGGTGGTTATTAGGGATCAGCACCTGTAAAAGGAACATGGAGGCAGTGGAATTGGGCCAAGGGAGAAGTTGAACTGCAACCCAAGTTCGGCAGTCTCCCCAAATCTGGCAGGGAGCTCTGAAGTAGGAATTGTCCATTGAGTTGTACTGAATTTGGTGGAACTGACTGTGGCTGGAAACCCCCAGCTTGATCAGTCAGTCATTGATTGTGGGTTGCCAGGGATAGACCTAGAGCAGGGGGACTCTCTGCAACAGATGCAGACCCTGGAGGGGCTGGCCACATTCCTACAGCAAGTCCTCCTTCAAAGGGGGATCTGGGCAGCATATCTCTGTGTCTACCATTGTCTGGTGGGAAGAGCATACCCAAATATAATTCTATCACAATGTGGAAAAAGCCTTGATAGATGTGTGTGCAGGTTGCTACAAAAACACAGAGCAGGGACTGGGTCAGAGAGGAAAGCAAAAAGGGCTTTTAGGGAGAAGTGACCCTCCCTCAGCTAAATAGGAGCTAGGAATGAAGCAGTGGGGGAGATTTGCATTTTCAGAGCATATTTGGTCTGATGCTTTCCTGGTGAGGGCTTCATGTGATACCTCTCTGGATTGGGACTTTGAAGAATGTAGATTCTGTGCCTTTCACAGCAGGATGAAATAAGCTATTCAAAGTCATTTAAACACAGAGCCAGGAATAAACTTCAGTAGTCTTGGGGGCCCATATTTTAACCACTAACTCAATAGCCAGACTCAAGGTGTTTGTCAGTTGAGGAAACTATTCCAATCTGCTGACGGCAGGCTTGGTAGGTCAAGAGATTCTAGAGACAACACATTGAGGTTGTCCAGTCATTGAAGGTTGAGCCCCCATTTGTTTGTTGCACAATATGAAATATCTAGCTCTGGGGAAAGACCCAGGTATCTGACTGAATGCTTCACATTTTTATGAATTTTGGTGTCAAGTGGACACAAACTAATAATTATTATCAAAACTGTACAAAGAAGAAGAAAATACCGAAAAAGTAGCAAAGGTAATTCCACATGTAAAATTTGTTTCTCACCACTGAAATTTGTAAAACCTAGCTCCCATTTTCAGATTTTGTCTAACGTAATGAAAAGACCATTGTATCTATATGTGGCAATAATTACAACCAGGGCTGGCTTTGTGGACAACCTATGCAGTCGAACAAGACACTGCAATTAGAAGGGGCTCGTACTTCATTTAATACTCTGCTGTTGCTGACTTGGAATTTGTAATACTTTTTTTAACAAGGGCCCTATGTTTTCATTTTACATTGGACCCCACAAATTTTGTAGTCAGTCCTGATTACAAACAATTGCTTAAACTACGAAAGCAGGCTTGTTTTCTGGGCTTATGCAAAATTTAATGTTAATTGTTATTATGGAGTATGAATTTTAAGACCTGGAAATTGAAAATATTTTTCCTTTTGATTTTGTATTTTTATTTAATTAGAAAACGATGTGTTCGTTGTAGAACATTTGGCAAGGAATAACGTATAATCATCCAGAAACATTCCTTCCTAACGCCCCCTCTGTGATTGCAAGAATCTTATTAATAATGCCATTGATTAATCTTTCTTTGGTTATTTCCTGTAACATTTAAAACGTTACTAGAGAAGTATGTTTTGTACCGTGTTCCATAACTAACGAGAATGTGGAAAGGAAGAGCCATAAGAATACTGAAAAGATTGTTGTTTTTTAAGGTGAGAAGTGATTAGGGCAG
This sequence comes from Tarsius wallacei, assembly GCA_963574415.1. Lineage (NCBI taxonomy): Eukaryota > Metazoa > Chordata > Mammalia > Primates > Tarsiidae > Tarsius > Tarsius wallacei. Next base: position 36,758 of record CAUYQG010103732.1, read on the forward strand.
TGAGAATTTGAAGATGAGATGTGTGTCCTCCTCCACACAGCTCCCAGAAGTTTGTGAAAATCCAGAGCTTAACTCCCCTCCTCTAGACTTCCCACCAAGAATAATTATGGTAGGGAGGTATTAGGGGGAACAGCCATATTAGCAGTGTCTTGTTCATCCTACATCCTCAAGTCTAGCCTAGACTCGGAAAATATTTGTTCAGTTGCCATTGAATTGGAGGAGAGGTAATAGGAGAACACTTAGGCAATGGAACAAATGGAGAGAGTCTGAAAAGATGACGTGTGTTTGGAATAGAAGCCGGGGTAGGCTGAATAAGGTCCCTTCACCAAGAGGTCCACATCCTAATCCTAGGAACCTGCAAATATGTTACTTTACATGGCAAAAGGAACTTTTCAGATGTGACTGAGTTAAGGATCTTGAGATGAAGACTTATCCTGTCTTATCTGGGTGAGCCTGATGTAATCACAAGGGTCTTTATGAGAGGGAGGCAAGAGGGTCACAGACACAGAAGACAATAGGTGATGTGATAATGGAAGGACAGAGAGAGACAGAGACAGGAGAGGAAGATGCTACACTGCTGGCTTTCAGGATAGAGGATGGTACCATGAGCCAAGAAAGCAAGAGGCCTCTAGAAACTAGAAATCAGGAAAACAGATTGTCCCCTGGAGCCTCCAAGAGCCTCCTTGCCCATTTTAGGACTTCTGGCTTCCAGAACTGTAAGAGGGGGAAAAATGTTGTTTTAAAACTATAAATTTGTAGTAATTATTACATCAGCAGTGTAAAGTTATTACAGGAGCTATAGGTTAACTCAAGGAAACGGGGCAGATAATTCTGGAAAGATCAAGTTTGCAAGCAAATGAACACTTTAAATTCATCATATAATGGCAAGCTAGTCTTCATCTCCACAGAAATCAGGAAGAGTTATAAATTGTAACATCATTAGGTATTGTAATCATCAAGGAAAATTGCAGCATCTCTTTCAGGGGGGATTCAAACACTGATGAAGCTTATAATCTACCGGCCGTATGGCTTAGGTACAGTTCAGCTAAAAGTCAGGGTCAACACCAAACACTTATGAGTTGCGTAGATCACAAGCAAACTCTTGATAGATTTGCTTGTACTTCCCCATATTTAGAAAGGGTTTAGGAGCAAAGCCCAGGGGATGCTATCAGGGAATATGTGTTAGAAAAACAAATCAAATAATTGGAGAAAGTATTTGCCTAGAGATTGGATCTAGAGTTAGACTTACTTTCCTGTTAAGCTATTCAACAACAGATTTATGGAAGGAGAGGACAGGCAAACTGAGAATAAAAGAAAGGGAGAATTAAAGTGGAATTCCCAAATATTATTTTTCCATCACTGTTATCTCCCTTTTGCTATTGGAATCTTGCTACCTTTGAAAATCATGATTCCTGTAAATGATGATGAACACAAATATTATTCTCAGTTAATTGTCCATAGCATCTATTTTGTTGGTAATAAAAATAAAAGCACTATTATTGTAATAGTTTATGTCTATAAGTGATGACTTTTATGATCACCAAATCTACTAATTTAACCTCCAATTACATCTCCAAACTGTTGGTTTCCCTTCATGCCTGTTACCACCTATATCAGTGAAGATACCAACAGGAAACATAGAACACACTCAAATGAGTAGTACTGGAGGAGGATTTATTTACAAAGATTTGAGTGTGAAGAAACCACACCAAATAGAAAATATAGAAATCTTCGGCAATAAAAGCAAAGCTATCACCACTCCCAGTCCTGAGGGGACCAGGGGAGAGAGCAGTTACTGAAACCTAGGAAGAAAATCATGCAGAAGGTAAATTTGAAAGGAGGAGTACATCTGCTATTTAAGGACACAGCCAGCTAGAGGCAGCCCAGAGAAAAGGAATTGGGAAAATAAATACCTGGACCTCATCCTCCAACAAATTCCAGTCTCCTACAGGGGCTTCCCATTAGCCAAACTCAACCCTAAGCTAGAGAGCATGGACTGCTGTTTCTGTAGTTTATACAGTTCAGCATCCCAGAACATTAAGCAGGATGGAGAAGGTGGAGAGCAAACACGGAGGGCAAATAAAGAAGGTCCAACACAGCATCCTTACACAATCGATCAGCACTCCACCACATGAAAGCCTAAATGGTTTCTCACCATCTGCTCTTGCTCCCCACCAATATATCCTGCAAATTGCTACCGAAGTGATCCTTTCTATATGCAAATCTGACTATGACAAATCCCTTTTTAACACCCATCAGTGGCTTCCCAAAAGCCTTACCATGTCCCCAACCTCATCTTGGGTCACTCTCCTCCTCACTCCCTTTGTTCCTGCCACCACAGACCATCTTTCAGTTCCTACAACATGCCTTGTATCCTCCAACCCTAGGACCTTTGTATATGCTATTTCTTTTGTCTGAACTTCCTCATCCCCCTACCCAACCCTTGGCCTAGTAGTCCACACCTCTTCTGGGAAAGCCTTACCTGACCTCTATCACATTCTCAGTTTAGGTTAAGTTCCCATTTTACACACAATGGTGTCTTTTCCTGAGAGTACTTAGTTTATAATTCTGGGTCCACTTGGTGCAATCCTTTAATAAAGTTATCTTCCTCTGTTTTGTTACCCAGTGTGTCTTCCATCCTGAGCACTGTGCCAGGCACTTAGTAGGCATTAAATGAGTGAAAAACTAATATTAGCAAATTATTTTGAAATTGAGTTTATTTCTTTGAATTCAAGCAGAAGCTAAAGAGAATATGGGAAAGAAAATTAGCTTTAAAACTAAGTTATAGAGAATCTGCTAAAGAAACCAGCTTTTTTTCTTGCTAAAATGTGTTCTGTCCCTTCATTTCTGAGAACTACGAAGCCTTCCATCATTCTCCTGCAACTGTTTTCTCCAGCACAGCCTCAACGCCTGGTGTCCCCGAGGAGGCAATGCTTCCCACAAGTGCCTGGTAAGGTACAATAAAGCTGCCTCAGTGTTCTAGATATAAATGATGACTTAACCAGGAGCCTCTCCCTGCCTCCCTCCTCAGCACTTGTCCTACCTCCCAGTCACGAAGGATAAGAATTCATGACTCAGGAAATTTCAGCTTATAGACTAGCTGCAGTGTTTATTCCTCTTGGTGAAAAATCTGATATAAAAGAGATCACAGTATTAGATGGTAAATTGCTCTATGTTGATAAGTAATGACTTTTAATGGTGAGTTTTATAACTTCCAATAACCCCAAAGTTTTTAAAAAATGACCCACCCCCTATGTTTTAGAAGTCTCTAAATTCCAAACATTCAAGTTTAGTAGGTTTCTCCATAAGCCTACAACTAATTTAGTTTCCTTAATTGAACTATTTATAAGCAGTGGCCATCTTTTAGTTTGGCTTGGGAGCCTCAACTTACTATTTCAAATAGTCTGTTAGTCTTTTATGTGATAAATCTACTTAAATGATATGCTTTGTCTCCTTAAAATATTTATTCCAGGCCATCATAGATCCTAGCTTTCTTTTTAACGTTTGTTATATTGCTTTCAGAAAAAGTAATTATAAGAAAAATCACTCCCAGGCTAAAGGGAAAGAAAGTTAGCCCAGGTTTTTCTTCTTATTGAAACACATCACATTACATAGAGAAGCTGCATTATCAAAATACCTAGAATCCTTTCCCAGCCATATTTATATTCTCAAGTTTATGGCCCTAAAGAATTTCTAGAGGCTTTGGCTTTCTGGGAATGAAGCTATAACCTGCTTGCGCAAGAGCTATGTCCACCCCCCTCCATGTTACCCCAGTATTTTTGAGCTTGTAGCGGGATGGCAGGGCTACATTCCTTTGCTTGATCAAAGTTCTGTCCCTTTTTGGTGCCACTTAGCCCATTAGCACTTCTGCCTATCCACAAGTCCGTTCTTGCAATCCACTGCCTGACGCCAGGTTGCCTGCCAGTATTTCTCCTTTGGCCTAAAACACAGTGCTCACAACAGCAACAGTCTTAGTCTGCTCAACCATTCTGTGTAGGTGGCTATCTTTAATATTACAGTAGCTTCACTCTGAAGTGCCTCTGCAGCTCCAACAGGTCATATGCCCCACACAGCCCTCATGGTTGTCCCGCCAGGACATCTGTCATCTTTTTCTTTCCCTGGAAGAACCGCTCTCCCCTTCACAGCCGCCAGCTGCCTCCTTTAGCCTAAAGCAATCTGGGCTTTAGCTGGAACTCTGGGATGTCACCAGGGGCTTTGTCTTAGGAAGTCAGGCCCTCACTTGCCATTCTGCCATGCCAACAGCAGGCTTTTAAGGCAGCTACTATAATAAAAAATTCTAGGCTCTACCTCCACTTGGGTTTAAGGTGTTATATCTTCAGCGCAGAAGTAAAGAAAGTTTTTGGAATAGAAACAAAGAAAACCAAACTGTTATCTTGATTCTATACTTAGATGCATTTCTCAGAGTGGGAGAAGAACTGGCTCCTTATAAGCACCCTTGACACCCACCAGTACCCACACTCTAAACTTGGAGCTCTGTGATCTCTCTCCAATCAGAGTGGCCAAACCCAACAAGAGGTGGTTTTGTTCATTCATTTGAAGACCTGTTTATCTAAGCTGGGTAACAGTTTAGAGCATGAACTTTAGGCTCAGGAAATTGGCTCAAATTTCATCCCCAGTCAAGACTGTGTTACTTTGAGCAAGTGCCTTGACCCTTCTAAAAAGGTCTATAGCGTTTGCTCTATTAAATGAGTACAATAAAAATCTCTCATAGAGTTGTTTAAAAGATTAAAGAAAGTAAAGGTTTTAATTAACTTACACTCCTTGGTTATTATGAATAATGTTACTATGAAATGAGTGTACAAATATCTCTTTGAGATCCTGGTTTTAATTCTTTTAGATATACAGCCAGAAGTAGTATTGCTGAATCATATGGTAATTCTATTTTAATTTTTTGAGGCACCCACCATACTGTTTTCCATAGCAGTTACACCATTTTATATTTCCAGCAACAGTGCACACGGGTTTCAACTTCATATCCTTGCCCACACTTCTCTTTTTTTCTTTCTTTCTTTTTTCTTTTTCTTTCTTTCTTTTTCTCTTTTATTTTCTTCTCTCTCTTTCTTTCCCTCTCTCTCCCCTTCCCTTTCACTTTCCCTTTCCAAACACTCCCCTCCTCTTCTCCCTTCTCCTTACCCTCTCTTCCTCTATCCCTCTCTCCCTTTTTCTTTCTTTCTTTCTTTCTTTCTTTCTTTCTTTTTCTTTTTCTTTCTTTTTTTGATAGCAGCCACCCTAATGGGTGTAAAATGATATCTTGTTGTGGTTTTGATTTGCATTTTCCTAATTTTGAGAACATTTTCATAAGCTTTTTGGCCATTTATATGTCTTCTTTGGAGAAATGTCTATTCAAATCCTTTGAGCATTTTAAATTGGGATATTTGGTGTTTTGTTGTTGAGTCATGGCTTTTATATCCTGGATATTAATCACTTATCAGCTATATGATTTGCAAGTTTTTTCTCCCATACTGTAGGTTACCTTTTCACCCTGCTGATTGTGTCTTTAAAAAAAAGCAGGATTTATTGAGAAGACAGAAAAGCTCTCACAGTGGGAGGGGACTCAAGGGGGTTGCCCAATTGTGTCTTTTGATGCCCAGAAGTTTTACATTTTTATGTAGTCTAAGTTCTCTATTTTTACTTTTGTTGCCTGTGCTTTTGGTGTCATAGCCAAGAAATTATTGTCAAACCCAATGTCATAAAGCTCTTCCTCTTTGTTTCCTTGTAAGAGTCTTATAGTCTTAAGAGCCTTGCATTTAGGTATTTGATCCATTTGAAGTTTTGATATAGTATAAGGTAAGGCTTCAACTTCATTCTTTTGCACGTGGATATCCAGTTTTCCCATCAATTGTTGAAAAGACTATCCTCTCCCCCATTGAATGGTCTTGATGCTTTTGTCAAAATAATTATACATTTATCTTTGTGATTACTTGATTCATGTTTGCCTCCCTCAGTAACCTATGAGCTCCGGAAGAACAAGGATCTTGTTGATTTTACTCACTATTGTACCTTCAGTGCCCAGTACATAATAAAGGTTCAATAAAGTTTTATTTAATGAGCAAATAAACGTTTGAAAAACATGTAGCACAGTGTCTGGCACTAAATAAAACTTCAATAGGGAGAGCTATTATTGTTATTGCTTTGTTATTCAACCCATTGTATCTTTTGCCTGGGGCATACACTGCTTAATCTGAAAAAGTGAAAATAAGACTTACTCAGAGAAACACAAAAAAGCCAGTGGCAGAGTGCACGATGATTCAGTTCTTGAGAACTGGCAGACTTGGTTTAAACATTGGTCTCATCTCTTTGTAATTGTGTGATCCTTGGCACATTACTCAACCTCTCTCCAAATCTCAAGTTTCCTCATCTGTAAAATGAAGGGAATAATATTTATCTCATAAGATTATTATATCTATATATAAGATTGAATGAAATATGTGTAATATCTTTGCATAGTATCTGTCATTTATAATTAGTCTTCGATATATTGTCCTTCTGTTATTTCTTTACAGATCATTCGAATCTCTATCTTTTCCCCTTAGTTTGGTTTTTCTATTGTCTCTAAAAAGGTTACTTTCTTAGCTATTGTCTACATATGCAAGACAATTTAAAGGCAATAACAAGGGTAAATAAGCTTGAATGGGAAATATTTGATTAGGACATTTAAGGCGAAATATATCAGACCTGGAAATTACCACAGCCTGTGCATTTTTTCTCTTGATCAAAACGGAAAACATCTTATTAGTGCAGATCCTGACATTATAGATTTACCTCTGTGAGAATAAAGATATTTTAGGGAAAAAACCTCCATTTTTTAAAAAAGGTACCATTTTTTGAGAAAGTATGATAAGAAGAAAATATCTCCTTGAGAGTTTTGCAGACTCATACTGCCAAAAAAAAGACCCCAGAAAGGATCTGCTTCACCCAAGCCCCAAGGAGGGTAAATGATTAAATCTTCCAGTGTTGATAGGCTTGTATTTCATATCGGTGACTTATTAATCACTTGACCTTTTCCACAGTGTGCTTAGCATAGTAAATTGCACTCCTTTCTATCGGAGCTTCGGTGACGTACATGACTTTTTGCAACTTAGCCAGGGCTGGGTTCAATATAAGTTGCCGGTGAACATTTTGCAGCTGATTGCACATTTTTACCATGTGGCGTGACAGTTTTGCGGCAGTCTAGAAAGAAAGCACCAGGAAATACAGACAAAAGAATTTAGGGAGGAGATTTAATTTCCCACATTTACCTTTGGATTCTCTCATAGCTAAAACAAAAGGAAAAATTCCAATGCTGTGTGAGATTTTAATTTGTTTTTCTACATAAAAGATAGCTAGTAGAACTATTTTCAATTAGTAAAAATGAATCCAATGCCCTTTTCTCTGTCCCCTGCTGTCTTTGATATCACCTCAGCTCTGAGGTTGTTGACTCTCCCCTCCTCTGTGAAAATCTTGTTTCTTCTGTTATGCATTTTCTCCCCAAGAATTCAACCACTTTAACTATTTCTGTTGACTCCTCATTCTCTTCTAAACTATGAGTGATTCCCTAATCTAATTCAAGAAACATATAGTCATGTATTTATTTAACAAATATATATGGAGTACCTACTATGCTCCAAACACTTTCTAGGAGCTGAGGATGAAGTAAAAACATGTTACAAAGAAAGAACAAAGGAGAATTCCAAGAAGTAATAAGGGCTGTGAAGTCATTCATTCATTCATTCATTCAACATTCAACAAGTACCTTTTGAATGTTCCTACACATCAGGCACTGTTCTAGATGCTGAGAATTGTCTCTCATAGACATGAATTGGGCCTCCTCAGGGTAAGCAGAACAGGACAAGCAGTTGTAGACAGGAGCCCAGGGAGAAAAGAGAGTCAACGTTTAAGTGTGGGCTGATGGGAAATTGGACTGGGGTGGAGACTGAAGAAATGGAAAAGAAAGAGGTTTAAGTGAAACTTTGAAAAAAATTGATAGGGTGCAGCAGTTAGCTGAACCTGGAGAAAGAAATAGAGTGCTAAAACAAAGACAATGCAGGTGTCTGGCTGACTGGAAGAACAGAGAACCTTCACACCATTCATTCTGCCCTTCTGCTAAAAGTGTCCTGATTTCCTGATTTTCCTTTAGGGTTTTTTCCTATCCCTATTCCCACCTCCAGCTCAAGGGTGGGTTCTGATTGGTTAAGTTATTTAGTGACTACATAACTTAAATAAATGTAGTGACTACAGTCATTGTTTCAGGCATGGTCATGCGCCCCAATGTCAGGCCAATGAGAGAGAGTGAACCCTAGAACATGGGCAGGACCTACTGGATAACAGTGGCAGCTGTTTCGCTATATCAATAGGAAAGCCTGGAGCTGATTTGTGGCACCTAAGCTTGAAGACAATACCACAGAATGCATAATGTTGAGACTGGGAGAAAGTGAATCTTCAGTGATATCACTTGAGTTTTGGATCAAGCCTCACCTGACTTGGTCACATACATCTCACATTTTCAGTAAAGTCTGGGATTTTAGTGTAACCATCACCCGAATAATGTACATTGTCCTTATTAAGTAATTTTTCATCTCTCACCCCCCTGCCACCCTCCCACCCTTCTGATCTCCAATGTCTGTCATTCCATACTCTATGTCCATGTGTACACAATATTTAGCAGCCACTTAAAAAATTTTTATTTTAAAATTGTGGAGTAAAATTAAGTGTTAGGTATACAAATACGCATTGTGCAGGTACCCTTGCTGATGAGGTGCATCCCCCCCCCCCTTCCCCAGGCAGATATACTCTCACAAAAGGCTACT
>CAUYQG010103733.1:0-37991 GCA_963574415.1 Tarsius wallacei
TCTACCATAGTGTACAGTAATTCACTAGACTTTCATATCCACTCTCTAATTATTCACTGACTCACCCAGGGCAACTTCTAGTCCTGCATGTTCCATTAATGGTAAGTGCCCAATCTGGGTGTGCTAATTTTTAATCTTGTATACCATGTGTTTACTGTATCTTTTCTATATTTAGATACTCAGATGTTTATCATTGCATTTAGACATACCTACAAGTATTCAGGACAGTCACATGCTGTACAGGTTTGTAACCAGGACCAATAGGCTATAACCATATGACCTAGGTGTGTAGTGGATTCTACACTAGGTTTGTGTAAGGACACATTACAATGTTTGCACAATGACGAAATTGCTTAATGATACCTTTCTCGGAATCTATTCCTGCCATTAAGCGACACAAGACTGTATTTTTATTTATTTATTTATTTTTGAGTTGGAGTCTCACTCTGTCGCCCAGACTGGAGTGCAGTGGCCGCTCCCGGCCACAGCAGCCTCGACCCGCTGGGCTCCGGCGATCCTTCCGCCTCAGCCTTCCGAGTTGCCGGAATTACAGGCGCCCGCTATCACGCCCGGCTAATTTTTTGATTTATTGTAGAGATGAGGTCTTGCTTGCCCAGGCGGGTCTCGAACCCGCTGGCTCAGGCAATCCACTCACCTCAGCCTCCCAAAGGTGCGAGATTACAGGCTGAACCACCGAGCCCGGCTAAGACTGTATTCTTAAAATTAAATAACAAAGCAATGACTATGTACTATTGCAGGAAAATAATAAATTACTGTATCCTTAAATTAAGGTTGAAAAAATAAACATCTATAAGAAAGGTGAACAGACCTATAAATAAAACCTTCTCAAGAATTAGCATGTGCTGTTTGTAGGGTTAACTGATGTTATTTCTAACATTTCAGGGATTTTTTTTGTCATACCCCCTGTGTCATTCTGTACCCTATTATACCCACACAAATCTCACACAAGCGTGTACACAGACACACACATACACACACACTATTGTTAAACATAAATATATATATATTTGCATATTAACATTGTAGTTAGATTATATATATATATATATATCATTGCAGTAAGCTTTATATCCAGGGTGCCAAAACATGTATACCCATTTTAAGAGATGTTGTCTATGTATGACTTTTTTTTTCAGATAGATTTAAGTATATAGAGACTTCACTTAAAAGGTTATGTATGACTTTTTAAAGTACTTTTCAGAAGTGTCTGGACACTGATGGTAACCACTTTTGGCAACTCTTGTAATTGCAGAAGTCAAACGTGACTTGTATTCATTTTACAATTCTAATACAGTATTTTCCTTTCTTAAAATATGTATACTTTTTTTGGCATCCTCTGTACAAAAGGTAAAAATGTAATTGTTTTCAAGGTTGTGTACTTATTTGCAGGTGGTTTGTTAAAATGAAAATACTAAATAAGAGTAAATCTTCAACACACAATTAATTCTTTCTTTAAGATCACTCTTAGTAAAGTGTGAAATCCCTTAGTGTATGCTGTGTTTAGAAAGCACGATGAGCAGAATGTTTTAGTTTAGAAACCTTGTCTTACTTTTGGGTTAATCTCTGCCACTAGAGTCTTTTGTGAGAGCAAGTAGCTGTTTGTTCATCTTCTTTAAGCTTTATTTTGTTCATTTGTAAAATGGGAAGGCCTGGAATGGGGTTTTTATAATGGTTTTAAAAAATATTTTCAAATTATTTTAAAATGACAGTGATAAAATAACAATGATAATAATGGTTGTAATTTCTAGTATACTTACTCTGTGTTAGGCACAAGCAAATACGTATGGAATAATTTAAGGATCATGTCAACTCTATGAGATGAGTAATAATACTATCTCTGTTTCACAGATTTAAAAATTGGGTAACAAAGAGCTCTAAGATTACATCTCTAGTAACCAGTGAACCAAAAAGCAGTAGCTGATAAAAGCAGAAATTTTTAAAATTACTTCTAATTTTGTAAATCCTCATACTCTAAAATCTAAAACATGCATAAATATACATACCTTCAAAATAAATGCATTAGCTTATCTTGATATATGTCTATACATAATAAATGTACTAAAATGTAATGAAATTATTGAGCTTGTCAGCAATGAATATTTTCATAATTTCAAGTTAAAATTTAAATTTTTGAATATTATATTTTAATTTGAGCTCTATCTCCATCTAGAAAAAAAAACTGTTAAATACAATAAAGCCTCTTCATTTTATTGTCATTAGCTTTAATCACTTATGTGATTTAAGAAATGTCCTGACCTTTTAATTAAGATACAGAAACTTTTAAGTGTTTTAAGAAAACAACATTTTACCAGTGACTTCCAGTCTCATATAAGAAACTGCAATGAATTTTAGGCTACTGGAGTAATGGAACAAAAGTCATTGATAAATTAATAAATTTTAGATTTACATTGGCCTATGTAAGCCGATTGAGTTATCATCAAGCAAAACTTCGAGCTTTGCTAGCATTTCCGGTTTTCCACCATATTATAGAGTGGTTTTAGAATTAGTTGGAATTTTGATCACAAATTTTCATGATTGTTTTAATATCAATATAGAATAGTCAAGTCCTTCTTTCAAGCCTCTTTAAAAATAACAATTTTTGAAATTATGTATAAACCAAAGCAAAGAAAACTAACAAAAAATTCCAACCAAAAAAGATGTCATAATTACATGCTCACGTTTTTTTAGATTTAAGACTTTGGAAACTTTAAATTATATAAGATATGCTTATGTTCTCTGCATTATCAAAATAATATGAAGAATGTAATTCTGAATATTGAAGCACTATTTTTCAACAATTAACATTTATTTCAAAATTATACACTTTAAAATATTTACAATTAATTAACATTATGTCATTTGAGAGTCTAAGAAAAAGTTGCAATTAGCAATTAATATTTGCAATTAGTATTTGGAATAATTTGGTATATTATGTTATTATTAAATCTTGATATAAGTCTAGGTATAACAAACTCTTTGAAGATAGGTATTTGCATTTTATCTTTTTATTTAGGTATTAAATAATACAGCTCCTGGTCAAAAGTTTGAGTCTTCCAGAAAATCATCTCAGAGAATCCAAAGACTTGCTTATGTTTGTTAGATAATTTTGCCATGTGATACATTTAATGACCCCTTGTTTTGGTGGTGGCTAATTTTCTTTCCTTGAAATGGACGTGCTTTTGAAGGAAGCTTTACAAGTATAAAGCACCTTTCCTCTTTTATTCACTTTACTTGCCTATGCTGTATCTTTGTGGGAGGGCTTTTGTGATTCGGAATTTTATAAAGAGAAATCAGAAACTGAAGTGTATGTGGCTTCTTCCTTTCTTCTTTTTTGGTAGCTCACTAATCTCCTTTTCCTTCCCACCCTTCATGGCATACATTGTTCATTCCAATACACTGCTAATGCAGTAGAGAGGTCTGTCCTAAAGTATCCCTGGCTATGAGAAGGTGGAACTCCCTCTCATTCTGGAAGCCGGTGTTTGGAAACCGAATTGCTTGCGCTATGAGCCTCCTTCTACAATGTCAGCTTGTTCTCTGGCAAATGTCCTCTTGTTTCTGTGATGCCTCATGGCTTTGTTGAATTTCTCAATTCGTTCAGCACTTGGGCAAGAAATAAAAACAATGATAAAGACAAGACATTTTTAGCTAAAATACTTGTGCCTATCACTGTTCTAAGCATATCACATACATAAATCCAGGAGGTTCACACATTGTCCTCGTTAGTTGATGCTACTGATTACTTTTTCTAAGACCTCACAGCTAGTAAGTACATGGCAAAGACGAGCTCCCCATCAAATTAATTTGACTCCAAACTTCACTTATTTTATTCCTTAGAATCCGTAGTCTTCCAATACAAAGATATCTTCAATGACGAAAAATAAAAACAAACTTTTATTGTGAATCAACCCAACTTCAATTTCATTATCTTGGAAAACTTAAAGCAAATGAAGCCACATCTGAGCTCAATAAAACTGATTTGAATTTTTATTTTTGTTAAAAATTTAACACATGCTTTTTATTTTATGGTGAGTTTCTGACTTTTGACGTATACCAGGTTCTTAAAAAATCTGATTGATTGTATCTATATTCATACAGATGATTATAAATTTAATAAGTGTTTTTCTGAATTAATATAATGATTACATAGTGTCTAACGACAGCAAGATTTCTGTAAGTGTTGAATTAATTGTAGTGAACAAAGAATTTAATTAATAAGAGCATCTAATATGTGAACCTAAGTAAATGGGTTTATGCACTCAAGTAACAATTACTTAAGAAGTGTGTTTAAAATAAATGGATTTTAAAAATGGCTGCATACAATGTGTGTGTACTACACACACTAATAGAGAAAAAATAGAATAAACTCATAGACTCTACAAAACAAACTTAAACATAAACAAAGCAAATTCAAAAATAATTAGAGCAGTAAAAATAAAGAGAAAAGTCAAAATTATAAATATCATGCAGTAGCTACAAATGAGTTTTATGGACATGGTGTGCAGTGAAGAATTAATGAATTGTGACCAGTTATTTACTGGTCATAAATTACAGAGATAATTTCTAAAGCAATATTCAGTTCTGCATTGTGAAGATTATTTGCATCTTGGAAATGGTGAACAAATATTATCGGAGCTGAGAAATTTAAAATTAATGTTTGATCATTTGCTTCCAGTCGTACTGCTTTCAAGAATGTCTTTGAGGCTGGGCGTGGTGGTTCAGCCTGTAATCCCAGCCCTTTGGGAGGCTGAGGCGAGAAGACTGCCTGAGCCCAGGAATTCGAGACCAGATAGGGCAACTTGTTGAGACCTCATCTCTAAATAAATCACAAAAAAAAACCTAGCTGGGCATGGTGGCGTGCATCTGTAGTTCCAGCTACTTGGAGGCTGCGGTGGCTGTGAGCATGCCACTGCACTCCAACCTGGGCGACAAGAGTGAGACTCCAATACACACACACACACACACACACACACACACACACACACACACACAAACACACACACAAGAATGTCTTTGATTTTATTTTCAATTTGTTCCATTAAGTTGTTTTTCACTATCTATAAAACTTTCATTATTAATAAGGGCTTTAATTTATTTTTCTCCTGAAAGCCAGAGATTGTCATATCGTAATGGTGAATTGAATGAGAACCATGTCCTAGACCCATTTGCATGACAGCATAGAAGTCTGTCCTCAAAGTGCCACATAACATAAGTTATCTCTGACTTGTCAGCCCTCTTATGATCATAGACAGGATCACACTGACTGTTCCTTATATCTTGTTGATATTTCATCATATCAAAAAAATTGTATTGTAGATATTTTGCATTATTTCATTTTGTGAATGCAAGGTATAATATTGGATGTTTTCAGAATTTCTATATGCATAGTTGAAAGAATAAAAATGAGATAGTAAAAAGAGCCAAGTATAACTCCACATTCCTCGTCCCACATTGGAAATGCATGTTGTTGTGTTACTTTTGAATTGCAATGAATTTGCCAGAAAAGATATACACAGTACACATGTTTAAGTCCAGATGACATCCCCGGTTTTATTACCATTTCTCACCCAGTAGTGGCATAGTCAGTGAGAACATTAAATATGAAATGTGAGAGAAAGGCATTTTTGCAGTTGTGTTTTCAAGTTTCTGGTTACAGTTGCTATTCCATAAAACACTCCTATAAATACAGAAAGCAGTTATTATAAAATTTAAAATGTGTATACTTTTTCTACCCTTTTACCTGGCTGGATTTTATAATCTTTCATAAATAACCAATTAAAACGTTTTATAGACAGCAGGATAAAAAATATATTTACTGCCATCATTTAAGTTAAAATTTATATTCTAAGTAAACCACTCCTAAAAAAGGCAGTGTCTTGATCTTATTGAATTATTTGCATTTAAATGTAGACTTTGAACAGCAGCCAATGCTGTGTGGGAAATCTTTCCACTAATAAACAAGAGACTGAAAACTCAGTCAACTACAGTATTTTTTCTCTAAGGTTAGGTTTTAATAGATACTTTTCAGTATATTGACTTTCTGATTATAATGCTTTTAGTTCAGAATGTTAACATGATGAAGTCAAAGGAGGAAGGTAAAAATAAAACCCCAGCAAACCAAAACACCTAAGTTATTTACATTCAGAGCTTCTGTTTAACTTGATTGTTTTTTTCCACCCTGAACAATGTAAATCATTTTCCAAACGATAATGTTCTTTTTCTGCTTTTTGTATCAATATGTTCATATCTTCCAATGGGACAAACAATAAACTTAAAAAAAAACAACAGAAAACCCCCAGAAAAACAGAGACAGAGAGACTGCCTGCTTAGTGAAGCATGGAATGTTTCCCTGGGCATGAAAACAAAAGTCTTCATCCTGTGAAGATGTGGTTACCTTTTTGGAAACACAGTTTTATTAGTTGATTTAAAAAAAGAAAAGTAAATAATAGTCCAACAAAAGTATAATTAGTTTGTTGTCTGATGAGAGGGGGTGGGAAGCAGGGAAGTAAAGAAAGAAGGAGGAAGGAATAGGAAAGAAAAGAAGGGAGGACTAGAAGGTGAAGAAGGATATACTAGCATCTATAAAAACAATTTTTAAAAATTAATAAGAATGTTTTAAACCATAACATTTAAAATAATCAACCATGCTGTCATATTACCCAAACAAAAAAATTCATTCTTATATATTTTGTTGATTGAGAATGTAAGATTATTGCATACCAATTACTTTCTAGTATAATAAAAATATTCCACTTTTTGTATTTTAATTTTACGCATCTATACACAGGTAGTAAATGAATGTGACATATCCCTGTTTACAAACAACAGATATAAGCATTAAACACAATTTCATAAATATCCAAGTAGATAATTTAACACATACACTGGAAACATCAACTTTCAAAACATCAACAAAATCTCCATTTTTAATTTCAGCAGGAAGCATTCGTTTATTTATTTAGAATGATCATCAGGTAAGCAACTTTTATAGAATTAATTTCACCATACAACGTATCATCTATGAGTTTGCTTTTGACTAAAAACAGCCACACGTAACACACGGAAAGATGGGGAAAACATAGCATTATGAAATATCACGGTTTTTGTTTTCTCAGTTTAGTTTTATTATTGCCTTAACCTAGAGAGAGTTAAATGAGACTGACACCTCAGCACTCTATCTATTAATGATCAGTAAATATGCTAGTATGTTAATGGATGCAGGATTTCAAAGAGCATTTCAGATGTGTACAGTTTTTGAATAGTTCTCAAAACAGGCAAAACAGTTTTTTGTAATCTGTACTGCAGTGGACGTCTACTTTAAGAACCTGATATCTTACACTTCCCCCACTTCCTTTTGAATTTCAAGATCTTTTAAAGAATGTTCTGTATTTTATCCATTTTAAACCACAGAAGACCCATTTTATTTGTTAGGTATAGTGTTTTCAAATAAGATTTCATATTATAAGAAGTATTCTGCTGCCGGTTAGCAAAATACGAAAGGCACTGCTTTTAATACATCTCAGATTAATTTTGACAAGTAGTGTGGTAACATAATAAAATGTAATTTTTCCTCAACATTAAAAATTTAAAAAAAAAGATCCCATCTCCTTTTACTAAATAATTCTTCCCCAAGCCCATATATTATGGTCTTTTTGTAGACTCCATTTTCTATTCCATTATTTCTTTTATTTTTATACTTATTGTACACAGTCAATATTATTAGAATTTTTATATTTGATAAACAAAGATATACATTGTTTTTCTTCTATTTTGAAAATGTCTTGCATGAGACTGATTTCTTTTTCTTTCAAATAAATTGAAAATTTTTAATCAGATTCCAAAGGGTTTCTATTCTCTTTTAATTTAAATCAAATTGTATTTTACTCTATTTTACTTTCTGAGAATGGTTTGTCTCTATAATTATCAAGGTTTATTTCATTTTCACAGTACTAGTTTGAAAATTTTTAATGAAATATAGTGATGACTAAAACATAGGTACTGAAATCAGGCTAATGTAAGTTCAACTATCAATCCCTCTCTTTAACCATGTGACCTTGAAAAATTACTCAAATATATCTTAAATATTGCTGTGTTCAAGTTCTGAGATACATTAGAGGTTCAAATGAAAGTTTATTTAGATATAATTTCTACTTAGAAAAGAATGGATGCTATTATACATTTAAATAAATGTATAAATTTAGGAAAATTCAGATAATTTTTCTGATGTGATCATTACTCGGGTCTAGTAGTCTCAGGACCTAGTTACGCAATAACAGAGCTGAGGAAGATGACACAATATAATAAAGGGAATGACAAGAGGGTTTAAGTTGTTCACGTCCATATTTATTTCTGTCTCTTCTTTTTTTTTAAAGTCTCTGTCTGTCACACTCTACACTGTTTGCAAATAGAAGAAGCGTGATATTCTTTTCCTCTCTTTGCATCCATGCCACAAGATTTCTGAGGCATCAGCCATAATACCCAAGCATTTTAAAAATAAAAGCAAACTTTCTTTCTCTATTATATTTCTAATACCCAATGCAAGTTATGGTTAAGGCGCACACACTGATATTGTTAGCCAAAGAAAATAGTAGAGAATTTACAATATCGAGAAAAGGGGAGGCAAACAAAACATGACAGATCAATACAATATTATTGGTTTTTAACCTTGCCGTTATTTCAGATAATCGGCACCAGTTTTTTTTTTCAGAATCCAGAAACTATAAAAATAAATAATTTAGAGAAGTCTCTCATCATGAAGTTGTTTGTAACACTCACGTATTACTTTTGGCATTATAGGGAAATGTCTGTTTGGGTATTACTTTCATGCCTAACAGAATTTGTGACATTTTAGGGTTCTAACAAATGTTGGAAGTTGCTGTGGTAATAGCAATGATTCAGGAGATCCCATAGAGTGCGTCTGTCTTACCCTCAATGTTCATAGCCATATTCTCTTTCTCTCAGAATTGTATTAAACACTCATCATTTGAATGAGAACTGTTTGGGACTTATTTAAGAAATAAGTAATATACAGTCTACACAAACTATTCCAGAAAATTAGACACATGGATTATGTTTCAACTTATTGTATGAGGCCAAGAATATCATAATACCAATGCCAAACAATGACACTACAAGTAAATAAAAATTATGACACAATGTATTTCATGAAAAAAACAGTAAAAATTCTAAATAGAATTTTAGCAAATTGAATCCACCAATACAAAACATAATAACACAAGGTGACCAAGCATGGTTTCTCCAGGTTGAACTAACACTTGTAAAATCAACTAATGTACCATATTGTTTTAAACACAAGACCATAAAACCATCTTAATAATCGTAGATAAAATATTTGACAAAATCATATATCCATTCCTGGTAGAAATTCTCAAAATACTAAAAGAGTGAGAAAGAGAGAAATAGAGTGAATATATTATCAACTTGATAAAAGGCATCTACAAAAAAATCTGGAAATTATATGCCTGACAGTAAATTCTTTACTCTTGCATTGTGGAAGAAAGGAAGATTGTCTACTCATATCAGTTCTATTCATGTTATACTGGAGATTCTAGTCAACACAATGAAGTGAGAGGAAAAGAAAAAGAACCAAATTAGAAAGAGTCTGGATTAATATCCTGCCTTTATTATTGCTACATGCTGGTCCTAGAAAGTTATGGCCATTCACTTTTGAAATGAAATTTACATATCTGACAGGGTAGTAAATGAAAAGAGTACTTTTTTGAAGTTTTTGTCTCTGTTCTCTGTCTGGAAAATTAGTCTTGCATGCCGCCTTTTATTACTTCTATTAGATGATGGGGAGGAAAAAGGCTGCATCTACTGTCACAATAGAAAAGGGTGATGAAGGATAGGTTGTAATTAGATGTTATTATCATTGATCATCTCAAATATTAAAATGGGGTTATGGTGTACCTAATCATTTGGAAGCAATTCTTGTAGAGTCCAAGAAGCTTGATCACTTATAATCACCCTTGTTGTCTGTTCAGTTTATGTTATCTGAATCTCACCTTTAATGTCCTTGTACAGGAGGATCAATATTTTTATTTTGAACACCTAGAAAAGTAAATAGCTCATCGCATGGGCCCAGTGTGTGCTATTGTAACCCAATTGAATCCAAATGAAATAAGAGACTCAACTTTCTCTAGTCTCCTCTTTGTTATCATGTCCATCTTGACTCTGCCTACTCCATTTATTATCCAATATAAGAATTGTTCAAAGATTTTATTAAGGATATCCCATTAAAATAGAAATATACAAAGAAAGAATAGTATTTCAAGGTTGCTTCAGACACAATGATTTTCCATGAGTTTTTCAATTTATGCTTTAGCATTTCATGTAATTTTAAATTGCAAGCATTATTCATCAAACCTGGAAGTTTTAATTTCCTGATTGAAGAGTTATCTTCTAGATACTGTTCATACCTTTTATATTTAACCAACGTGCAATTTACCCCTATTTTGTCAGAATTTAATGTAATGACTTTATGTGCAATACTGCAATACGTTTTGTTTTGATTCAGATTTTATTTTCTAGAATGTAAAAAATTGTCATATAAAGTTTAATTTAAATGGTTAATTTATATTAACCATTTATATCTCAATATTCTTGTTGAAGGCAGAATGTCAATTATTCACCTTTAATTCAAGCTAATCTAAGAGGTGTTTCTGGTGTTAATTTTATCTATTCCTCATGTTTTCTACATATTTGACATTCATATCGCAAGTACATTTAGCATTCATATGGCATGATTATTTTGCCCAGAAGTTAGGAGTTCAGTTACTCACCTGGATTTTTTCCTTTTGATGTAAAAAGTTATATGTTAGTAGACACGATTATTTATTCACCTGAAAAAAATAATGTGAGAACTATGCTTTTTAAAAGCTCCCAGCTCAAAATTTAAAAAAGGCACACGTATGTACAAAATATTTAACTTGTTATAATTTGTTTAGTTTTGACATATTTGTCAACATCATTTATAAACATCTTTCTAACTCACATTTATGGTGTGATTGTATAACCAGTGTAAGAAAGTCAGATGGTAAAGTTTTCCTAAATGTTACATATTCTATCTTAACTGAATATTATTTAAATGATTAATCATCAATATCATCCCATTATAGAGAAAAATGGTATATATGTTTCTTTTATCATACCATATTGACAAAATTACTGAGTGGCAAAAAAGAAGCTGGAGATTGTAAACAATGCATAACGTTTTGGCTTGTCTAGAACACATGTATTTTGAATCTTTAAAGCACAAATCTTGAGAATTTTGAGCTGAGATCTACAAATACATATTGTCTGACACAAGTTGCAATAATTTTCTAGTAAAATAGAATACTAATATCTAATACATTATAAAATTACAATCAACAAATAAAAAATAATTCCTGACGGGTCAGTTTGTTAGAAATTTTGCATTGAGTTTCAGAGCAGAGATCTCTGACTTAGAAATTCAGATATTTTATTTTTAATTTTATTTAGATCACTGAAAGAAAGGCCACAAGTCCACACCCAAATTCAGAAATAGTTTTGCTGTTCATATATTCTATGCTGAGTTTTAAAATGGTTATTTAAATATAAATATACAAAGTAAAACTTTAGTTTCCTTCATTAAGTACTCGAGGATAGAGAGGAAGCAAACTAAATGACTGCTTGTAATCTTTCTGGACAAAGAAAAATTTACCAGACGAATTTTGAGCAAAAAGTAAACATATACCCCAGGCATTAATTCTGAAGTTCACTTTTATAACTAGCAGAATATCATTTGATATCATTTTTTTTTTAGATTTAAAAAAATGCAAGTGTTAAGATCTACAACCAGAAAACAATTGTGTTCACTTGACAGTTATCAGGTTTTTGTAAGGGTTAATTAATACTTTCACATAGTTGTTGTTGTTATAAAATAAAAATAAAAATGAAAATCAAGCTTAAAAAAACCAACAAGAAACATCACCATGAAATAGATTCCAGGAAGACAGCACAGATCTGTGGGTATGTTTTTGTGTCTAAGACAAATAAGACAAATTTAAAATTAACTATTATTTAGATAGCTGTCTTTATTTTTTTTAACTATATTATATAACACAGAAAACACAGAATGCCTTTTTTTTTTTTTAAAGAAAGTAAGATTTATTAAGAGAACAGAAAAGCTCCCATAGTGGGAAGGGACCCCAGGGGGTTCCCCAGAATGCCTTTTAAAAAAATCCCATTTACAATAAACATTTCACATCTTTTGAATTTATACTTCAGGCCGGGCTCGGTGGCTCAGCCTGTAATCTCAGCACTTTGGGAGGCCTACGCGACTGTATTGCCTAAACCCACGGGTTTGAGACCAGCCGGGACAAATAGGCGAGACCTCGGGTTCTCTACAATAAATAAACAAATGAGCCGGGCATGGTGGCACGCGCCTGTAGTTTGGCTACTTGGAACATGGAGGTGGAAGGGTTGCCAGAGCCAAGCAGGTTGATGCTGGGGTGGTCGTCAGTGTGCCGCTGCAATCCAGCCTGGGCCACCGAGGGATACTCCAACTCAAAAAAAAAAGAATTTATACTTCAACAAAAATTACGGATTTGACAAAAGTAATCATTTGGGTCATATATCAGGATACAGCAGCTATTGGAAGTAATAAAATTATACCCTTATCAATTGAAACAAAATATCTGCATAACTATATAAAAAACAAATGTTGATGATACTTAGATGGGATTTTAAATCTAAATTTAAAAACTTAAGAACTTAAATCTGAGTTTGAAGTCTATATTTAAACTCTCAGAGTTTAAATCTGTATTTGAATTACATTTAAAATCATAATGCAAGATTGTATTAAATAACATAAAAACTTATGAATAAATCACAATAAACAAACAATCTATTGAAATCCTAATGATGAATTCTGAAGTCATTCTGTCGTAAAATATAACTCCACAATTTTTTCTTTTTTTTTGAGTTGGAGTCTCTCTTGTTGGCCAGGCTGAATTTCATGCTCACTGCCACAGCATCCTGGGCTTAGGTGATCCCTTCTGTCTCAGCCTTCCAAGTAGCCAGCACTACTGATGCACGCCACCACGCCTGGCTAATTTTTGTGATTTATTGTAGAAATGCGGTTTCACCAAGTTGCCCATGCTGGTCTCGAACCCCAAGGCTCAGACAATCCTCTTGCCTCGGCCTCCCAAAGTGCCGGGATTACAGGCTGAGCCACCACGCCCGACCATAACTCTGCAATTAAAAAAATATAGAACTTGGTCCTCATTTAGTATATTAATGACATTATGTCATCTATACTAAACATATGACTTTAGTTGTCAGAGGAAACGAGCTCTCTTGGGTAGAATGACTCTACATCACTAAGATAGTACATGACTTAATGCATATCTCTCCTATATAAGGAGCCATATAAACAATCAGATAAGCATCCATGCAACTGCTGATCTGATCATTTTAATTCCTCTTTCCTCCCCATTCCGTCTCACGCACACACACACACACACACACACACACAGACACACACAGTCACACTCACAGAACACACCATTCAACATGTAATAATAACAACAATAAAAGGGGACCTAGCTAAAATTCCATAAGGACAGTATATGATCATTAAGGTGGCACCGAGAAGAATATACACACATTTTAGATGAAATTCATATTCAGAAATTTATTTTTAAACGTACATAATTAAAATATCTAGTATACAAAAATTCTTAAGAAAAAATTGTATGGAATTCTAACAAAAAAGAACGAAAGCTAGAAGAGTTGCAAAGAGAAAAGGAACAGATGATAAAAGCATTGCAGAAATAAAGATCTACTTTAAGGACTCAAAAAAGAGAATAATCCCTCCTCAAAACAGAGTTTTTGACAATAAACACAAGCTCAAATGAAAGTGAGCAAAATAAATCAGAAATAAGAAAAAATAATTTTAGAGAGATATTCCAGTGTTTGTGTCAAATATATCCGAAAATATTCATATATTTCATTATATCATAATTGGTAACTTGAAAGAAAATTTAAAAATTAGGTAAAGAAATATTAAATATTTAATTCAAGACAACTTTCCAAATACAAAAGAAGGCTTCCATATAAAGCACAATGTATCACGTACTATCTCAAGTATGATAGAATAGATATCAACCAAAACTTGTGCCAGACTTGTAAGATAAAACAGGAAGCCTTTTAGAATGTTGAGGCAGCAGGTGGGGGCAAGGACAGCAAATCTCAACTTACTTAAAAAAAAAAAGAAAAAGAAAAAAGAAACTGACTGGCTTCAGATGTAACTATTGCAAATCCAGAATTGGAAGAAAAATATAAAGGAAAAAGTGACCAAAGAATTTTAAATGAAGTGAAACCATCATTCAAATAAGAAAGCAAAAGACAAACATTTTCAAACATGATATAATTTGCAGGTAATCTTGTCATCATGTTGAAAAACTGCTGGACAACTGATTTCAGTCTTCTGAGTAATAAAATAAGAAGCTGTGACAAATGGTCAATTTGTGCCTTAAATTCAATTAAGTGTACTATAAATTGTGGATACATGCAAGTAAAACAATATTCTGGATTTAGTAAATAAATAAATGTAACAATATTGAAAGTATTGTAAATATATTGATTTTGATGTATTTTATAGTAAAGAACCAAATATGAGGGGGGACTCCATAAAAACCAGAATTATCTTTTGGAAGGAGGACCCCTTGTAATACCTCAGAATTTGTTTCTTTGGGTCAAATGGTTAACCACATTTTTAATCTTGAAGTTGTGAGAAGGTTGTGTCACAATTTGCAAAAGAAATGTCCCAAGGTGGCTATAAAACTAATATATCAGAATTTACTTGATAATGTGTACAGAATTTACAATATAATTTGTAATACATAGCAGAACAAATAAAGCTCATAGATCAAAGGAGAGCTTTTAAAAAAGTATTTCAAACAAAGCAGAATGTAAGCTAAATTAAGGAAGAACCAAGAAAAATACACCTGAAATAGTAATAAATGCAAGTGTAATAAACTTACATTTTAAATATAAAAGACAAATGTTGCTACCAAAAATATCTAGCAATATCTTATATTTAACAAAAAGAAGAGAGACTCATAAAAAATTAAGGCATATAATGAGCAAAGAAATACAAGAAAATGCAAACAAACAAAAATCCCAACAAAGTAGTTTGAGTTATTACTATCAAGGTATGCATGACAAATAGTCAACACATTCAGTGACTACTTGATACTATACAGTCTTCCAAATCCTTTACAGATTTACTCAATCTTGGCAACAATCACAAGATGTTGGCATCGTTATTCATCTTATTTAAGTGAATCGAAAACTGAAAAACTAAGGCTGGGTGAAGTAATTTGCCTAAAATGATATGGCTAGTACATATTATAGCCACTGAGGCTGACTAACTTTAGAACCATTTCTTATAGTAATGGATATTGCAATGAAATGCCTATAATGATAAAAAGTACCTTCCAAAATTTAACCACAAACATCACTACCACCACAAAATACAATAAACATCTTATTTACCAATAAAACAAGAGAATAAAGTAATGAAGTGAAGAGGTTCAATAAATAAAATACAAGAGGAAAAATAATCATGGATAAAGAAAGCATACCAGCAATGATATAAATACAGACCTCATGCATGACCAAGAGCAACATCATGGAACATTAAAAAGGAAGCTACTAGTTGATTA
Source organism: Tarsius wallacei (assembly GCA_963574415.1). Classification (NCBI taxonomy): domain Eukaryota; kingdom Metazoa; phylum Chordata; class Mammalia; order Primates; family Tarsiidae; genus Tarsius; species Tarsius wallacei. The sequence goes on from CAUYQG010103733.1 coordinate 15,732, forward strand.
CAGCAGAACAAGAAGATAAAATAGTATGGTCTAGATGGTTTGAGAGACACCAAACCACCCCAGGGCAGACTCTCTGAATATGAAACATGAAACTGTCTGATCTATTATTTTTACTCTATTACAACTACCGTCAATTTATGAAATCTAATAATATAATCCACTAATACGATCAATTAAAAAAAACTTCGTCGATGTTGTACTACCATATAATAAAAGTCATCTGCCATTTTTCCTAAAAAAAAAATTAAAAATTTAGATAATCTGTTATGCTACTTTTTTTTTTTTGAGTTGGAGTCTCATTCTGTCACCCAGGCTGGAGTGCAGTGGCACACTCAAGGCCACCCCAGCGTCAACCTGCTGGGCTCAGGCAGTCCTTCTGCCTCCGCCTTCCAAGCAACTGGAACTACAAGCCCACGCCACCACACGCGGCTAAGTTTTTGATTTACTGTAGAGACGAGGTCTTGCCAAGTTGCCCAAGCGGGTCGCAAACCCCTGGACTCAGGCAATCCTCTCACTTTGACCTCCCAAAGTGTTGAGATTACAGTCTTGAGCCACCACACCTGGCCTCAGTATGCTACTATTCTAACGTCATAAAAGAAATATCACATGGTATTACCTAGTGTTAATTCAAGGTCAATTATTACTATTTCCATTAAAAGCAAAAATAAAGAATGAATGTATGCTATTACCAAATCAAGATTGGCAAAATATTTGCAAAGACATCTCACAAATGAAAATCTACAAAATGGCAACAAGGACATAAAATTATTAAACATTATTATTCATCAGGGATATGCAAATTAAAACCATAATAAGCTATCACTCCATGTCATCAGGATGTTGATATTAATAAACTGGGAATGTCAGTGATTAACAATGATATGGAACAAATGAACCACTCCCCCATTGGTGGTAGGAATATGAAATTATATAATTCAGGAGAATTGTTTGGTAGTCTATTATAAAATTAAACATGCAAACATGTACGTACAATATAACCCAGCAATTTTCCATCAACAGGCGAAAGTTTATGTAAATGATGTTGTAGTCATACAATGTAATACTGCCCAATCAAAAGAGGAATGAACTGTAGACACACACAACCACATGGACTGGTAACTGTCCATAATATTATGCAGAGTGCAAGTAGCCAGAAACAAATCAGTGCAAATTGTATAATTTCATTTATATGAAATTCTAGAGGAGACAGATTTAATTTATAGTGACAACGCTGAGCAGTGGTGCCTGTAGCATTGGCAGGGTGACAGGGAAGGGGCATACAGGAACTTCAATGATAACCTAAATGTTTTCTATCTTGATTTTGGTGGTGGTTACAAGGCTATAAAAATTAGCCAAAACTCATCAAGCTCTATGTAAAAGATGGACATTTTGCTGTGTGTAAATTACATCTCAGTAAAGTTGATTTTATCATGTTAATGCCCAAGAATTACCAGCAAATTTCCATGAAGGAAAAATTCCAAGAAAATGAAGATTTTCTCCTAAATGCATTATTAGGGAACATTGTATAACTATGGTAATTAAAACTGTTTGTTATTAAACATGTATGTTGGCAGGCAAGAAAGTGGGGAAAAAGAACACAGACACTAGAATTGTATATAAACACATAATGGAAATATAGTGTTAAATAAAGGTAAAAGTTCAAAACGAGAGAAAATTGCAATGCAATGTTGCTGAAAAAATGCTTAACAACCTGGGGAATATATTAAATGATCCTTTCTTTCTTCCCTGTGATCCAAAAATTTGGCTGCATTAAACTTAAACATAAAAACGGAATCACTAAATTATCAGAACAAACTGTCAACCTATGGATAATTATATTTAGCAAGAGACAAAACTACAAACATTCAAACAATTAAAATTGGTATATATGGCAACTTAAAAAGTAAAAATATAGCATAGCAATAATACTACTGGAAATAAAATTAGTTTCAAAAACACAAACAAGGAAAAAACTATAAAATATACATCAAATGGCTGAGATTCTGATTAAATAAAGCAGGAATATCAAATGATAAACAGACCAACAACTCAATAGAAAGTTTTCATAAGAAATGAAGTGCAAATGTTAAATATAAGGAAATAAGAATTTGCATATGCAGTTTGAATGAAATGCGAATAAAAAAATAAGAAAAAAATTGAAAATTGAATGGAGAGAGTGAGAAACAATTTGTTCAGACAAAGAAAGAAATATTGGGTTGAATAATCCAAAAAAGTATCAGGTAAGCAGAGATAGGTTAAAAAAAAAAAAAAAAAAAAAAGAATAGTTTATTTGCTAAAAGACTCTTCTTACTAATGCCTACACTGCCTTCTAGTTCCACTATTAAAGTAACTTTTTTTTCTTAACACTTTTCAACTTCAAATCTTTCTATAATTTAGTCATTCATTATGTGGCTTTATTATTTTATCTCACTTTTAGGATATAAGCTTTATAAGAGCAAAGGTGTTTATTATATCTGTCAATGCATTATAATTATCAAGGAGTGTGTCTAACCTTCAATGTATTAAATCACTTTTAGTTAAATCAATGAAAGAATACATACAGCAGTAAAGTAGGGAGAGAAATTGATCACAACTATACATTTCATATTAATACGAAAGGTCATTATCAAGTGAAAATAAATATTAAGTAAAAACTTAGCCAGACATGGAGGCTTATGTCTGTAAACCCAACATTTTAGGAGACTGAGGTGGAAGAATAGCTTGAGGGCAGGAGTTCAAGACCAGTCATGGCAAAAAGCAAGACCCTGTGTCTACAAAAAATATGCACACACACACCAGAATTAGCTGAGTGTGGTAGTACCATTTACTGGGGAAGCTGAGGCAGGAGTATCCCTTGAGCCCAGGAATTCGTGGCTGCAGTGAGCTATGATTGTACCACTGCACTCTATCCTGGGCAACAGAACGAGACCCTATCTCTAAAAAAAAATAGTAAACTCAGGAAATTCCCTTGGGTCCCCTCCTGCTCTGGGAGCTTTTCTGTTCTCTCAATAAATCCTACTTTCTGGATAAACAAACAAACAAATAAATAAATAAATAAAGTAAAATAAACATAAAGAAAAATATTACTTAAAAAAATTTGGCACCTTACATTATTTTGTCGACAAAAAGAAAAGCAAAAATAGAAAAAAAGAAATACTTGGGTTCTTGAGGCATTAACAATTACCAGTTTTCTTAGTGTGCACATCAGTCTTGGTGATTCTGTTTTTCACAAGAAGAGATTAGATGGTTTCACTGACATTGATCAGGAAATAAAGGTGTGGGAAGCTGATACAATCTTACTGTGCTTGGTTGATAAGCGTCTTGAACCTTGGGGCTCATATGGAAAGACCTCTTGGTGAAAATAAGTGCTGATTGAGTGATTGAAAGCTAATCCCTACACTTGAGCCTGAAACTAAGTTTAATTGCTATCTACTAGCTTTGGAAATTTTCCAGGCCTATGAGATTTCAACAAATTACAGCCATGAAAAATGAACACATAGAAAAGATCTTGATTAGGACTTACAACGGATTTCAGAATTTGTTCAATCGTGGACCTTGTCATGATTCAGCATTGAGATATATATGCTTAGACATAAGATGCCAACTAAAATTATATTTGAAATGTGAAACAAAAGAAAATATTAATTGGCTAAGGAGATTCATTTTATCGCACTGACAATTATATGTCATTCTATTCCTTTTTTTCTTTTTCACACAAAAAAATGCATCATGAATACATTTACATGTAATAAAGGAAAGAATAATTGCAATGATATAGCCAGTTGAATTGTGCTCATATCAAAAGTGAAAAATAACATTCTTAATCGCACATTGGAGCCATTTAATGAGAAAGCTGGCAAGTAGACTTTGTTTAAAGTCCTAAAGATTTTACTAGTGTGACACTTGGAATATCCACTGAGTACTCAACTTAAAAAATAATTGGGAATAAGGAATCTGTCAAAATGGAGGTTACTAGACATTTAAAGTGAAAAAAGAAGTACAGATTTTTAAATATATAATGTCATGTTATCTGCAGCGTCAACTAATCAAAGTGATATGATTATCCTTTCATTTACATAGCATCAGAGACTGTTTAATTTTTAAACTCAAATTGATAGATTGGTAATAGTCTGTGGCATGTTGGGACCCCGTATGGGTATCGGCTCATAACAGGACACCAGTGAAGTGGTCTTTTCTTAGATCCTGACATCAAAATTCACACTTGACACTTACATGTCTCTTGGTGGCTGACACTCTTACCCATCTGTCATGATGGCAAAACGCCCAATCCATAGTCAGTTGAGGTATTTCTCTGGGGCTTGAATAATGACTTTTCTTGGTTTTTAATTTTTAAAGTGATTTTAATGCTCGCAAATTTGACAACCAGCCACTTCATAATTGCAAATACTCTGAAAATAAGTACAAGGGGTATTGTATTAATAGTACATGTTTTTTTATTTTTAAATATCACAAACCTCCAGTGGATGCAATTTTAATAATGGAGACTCTACAGTCTCTTTCTGGTTGAGATTACCCCATAAAGGAGCAGTGATGACAACGTGATGATGGATTCTGTTTCTATGCACTTTCCCCTGGGGAGGGACATGGAATGGAACAACCAATTCAGATGTTACTTGGCAGTCCTTAGACATATCTCCACGAATGATAAAAAGCTTCTAAAACACACAGGCAGAACTGTTCTTGTGACATTCAAAGACACCGCTTGTGCTGAAATTCAGAAAAAAGACCATTCCACACATCTATTGGTAGGTGGATAATTTTGAGGGGGAAGGGTACACTGAGGAGAAAACAAAACCAATGTAAACTGTAATACATCCCAAAGTATTTAAGTATATGCTAAAATTTCAGTTCTCTCTGCTTGTCTACTATTTATAGTCACCTCCCTAATATGGTCAAATCAATATAATTTTTTTCTATAAACTGTATATGTCTTCATGCAGCATGAATCATTTTCATATATTTGAGCACTAGTATTTACTACAATGCATTAAGTTATGATTTTGTTCCATAGTATGGCCTTGTTACTTATTAATAGATAGGTTTAGTGTTATTCTATTCAGTGCTACCCAGCATGCCCGAGGGAGCTTGTACTAACACCACCCTGGCCAGTGGCGCCTGAGACCACTGGGAGAAAGTCAGACCCTCTGCGTGGAAATAGATGACCTTGTTCTCCTATTCATCAGGAACTGGTGGGAGATCATTAATTTTAGTTCATATTTTTTTTTACTTCTACTTTAAGTCACTTCTTGACACCTCTCGAGATTATATGAATTATTATATCAGCAGGTATTAGGTACTGAAGCATGCAATTTCATGCAGGGATAAATCAAGCAGCTGAACCATTAAAATTAATGCAAATCGCCTGTTTCTATTTAAGAAAGAAAAGAGGGGGTATGCTTGAAGAAGAATTATACCTAGTATAACAGAATTTTCTATAAACTACACTTAAAATTATGTATTGTTTAAATACAAAGTAATCACATTGTTTTGAAATATCAAATTCTATGTGTATTAATTCATTACAAATAAGCTATAAAAAGGCCATTCCCAGTTTACACATTTAATTTTATTTCCACATCAACACGGGGTTTGTTTTTAGCCTGTTTTCCAGAAGGCCGGCAGGAATCCTTGAAATCCATTTATTTATACTTGTGATTTGGCACTTTAAATGATGTAATATACATCAACCAGAGAGAAATGCATTACAGATTCTTTGAAGCATTACTTACCTTCTCTGAATACCTACTACAATGAAATCTAACCCACAGTCAGAAAGGGCTTCTCTACATCTTACTCAAATCTTTAAGGCACATCTTCAGACTTTATTCGCAATAGGAAGTGAAGAAAAATGATATGTATTTACCATAAAACACATGAAATCTTAATGTGTATCACCGCTAAGAATCTTTTCACCTCTATTTATTTAGATTGGAAAATGTAGTTTATTTAGAAAGTAAATGAGAGAGAGAGAGAGAGAGAGAGAGAGAGAAAGAGAGAGAGAGAAGAGGTTCACCTCCCCAAAGTATGGGAGAGGGCCAAAGCATAGGAAACATGGTGGTGGCCATAGCTCAATAGCTCAAAGAGCACATGGCCACACCAGAGTTTAGTAAAGCAAGGTCTGAATATTTTCACCTTTAAAGAACATAACAAACTCTGTCCTTTTCTGAAAATACGTAAAATAAGCCACTTTATAATTTTTTTTTGCCTATTATGTTGAAGGAATTATTACGGTAAGATCCTACTATTATGATTACCCTACAATTATTATGGTAAGAACCTACCGGGCAGGCAATTCTAGAATCTTCTCCCAAACATGATTGACTCTTACCCACATCTGACCATCGAACTGAAGTCACCAACTCGTTCTTTAAATCCCCGTTTTTCACATTCGTAATCATTTTGATTGTGGTTTGAAGAATGCTTGTTAGATAAGTGAGTCAACTAGCGTTAGGAAGAGTTTCAAAATGCACAGAATAAGGACCATCTCCGACACTAAAAAAAACACAAGGTGAAGGGCTCATCATAATGAGTGCAGAACTCACAACCTCTTCCCAGCAGGGGCAGGCGCTGATGTTATTGCTTACTGCTCGCTTTCCATTGCAAAATAATTATCTGGAACCGATAAGATCACAAGCCAGTTAATATCACACGCCTGCCTCTGCTGCTAAGATGATCTTATCAGTAACTGACTGATCACTTTCCGGGGTGGGGATGGGGAGTTAGTATCAGCACTTGCGCACTTTAAATAAATAAATTAATAAATAAAAAGAATCCTAAGGTGAGAAGCAAATGTTATACCCTACAGTGGCAAAACGAGCTTTTACTTTCTTTCTTTTTTTTTTTGGTTAAATATTTTGCTCACAGAGCTTATGTTTACCTCATAGGACTGTTGCCAAAGGCTCAATTCCATGATGCTGAAATATATCATCATGTTTTGGCATAATTGTATTTCTAATGGGCTCTCAGAGAAAGGAATGCATAAGTGCCAATTACAGCATGGTACAAATAAAGCATTATTATGTGCTCTGGAACAATCTGCATAATGGCAATATAGTCATATTATGTTCAGTTATTTCTAGCTTCTGTATTTGAATGTCTCTGTCAACAAACGATTTTTTTTCTTTTATGGAAGGCCCCAAATGTGATGTGATTTGACTGCTATAAAAATAATAATTTCCTTGTCAATACCACGATAAACAGGGATGGGAAATATCTACATATTCCATATACAAATATAGATATAAATATCCGGTATACAAACATAGATATAAATATAGATCTCAGATGACCTGCCACCTCTCTGGCTATAGTCTTTGAAGAGTATAATTACTATTTTGTAAATCAGGAAATAACTAGGAGTAAGGAATCCCCGCAGACTTGCTACATGAAACGTATGAGAAAAGGGATACCAACAAGACACTCTGAAAGCAAAAATCATAAACAGCAATTCAAAAACAAACGTAAAATGCAGATTATTTCTGATATTTGAATGGAAAACCCTATTTCATGTTGAAATAAATATTATGCTTTTAGTGAAAAAAAATATATTGCTCATGTTCTTTAAATCATAGGCCTGAAAGGAGCACAGCCTCCTGAAAGCAATGTGGTGATGAACTCAGAGGACGCTCATGAATGTCAGCCATCGGAAACTCACGTCGCATGTTCTGATCTTGACTCCACATGACAAGTCAAAAAGAATTTTTTTCACTTTAGTTTTTACCAAGTCAGAACCGATTTGACAGTGTGGCAGCACTACGCATGGAAAGTACTTTATTGGTTTGGGCATTTACTTTAAAGGGAGACAATCCAAACTATAAATGTTAAGAAAATGACCACCACTCTGAAGTGCTACCCTTGGGTGACAGATTTAAATCTGTCAGTGTTCCTGGGAAGATGCTGTTTCAAAATCGCAGATTATTCACTTTAAGAGAAAACGACAACAACATTTTATTTCAAAATGTGTACACTTTTGCAATTACAGATAGTATTGGGGTGTTTTTTTAAAAAGATTCCAAAAATTTCATATTTAAACAATATTTAAAGCAAAGAGGTGAGGGTTTGGTGAATCACACCTTTAATCTCAGCACTTTGGGACTGAGCCCAGGAGATTGAGACCAGCTTAGGCAACATAGGGAGACCCCAGCTCTACAATCAGAAACTTAGCAGGGCATTGTGATGTGCACCTGTAGTCCCAGCTACACAGGAGGCTGAAGTGGAAGGGTCGCCTGAGCATAAGAGGACAAAGCTGTGGTGTTACACTTTTGCCACTGTACTCTAACCTGGGTGACAGAGCAAAGACCCGGACTCAAAAATAAAAATAAATGAATAAATAAAATAGAAGCCAAAACACTCATTAAGTACACATGAATGGTATATGTTTTGAAGAAAATGTTGACAGTAAATGTTACCAAAAATGCCAGAGAAAATATTTAGAAGAAAACGGGATGGTGGTGTGCAGGAGAGGAAGGGAAAGATTGGAAACTATCTTCTTTAATATATGCGTCTTAAAGATTTAAGTTAGTTATTTCAAAACTATAGGATAAAGTCTTCCCTGAGTCCAAAGATTTTGAAACCTTTCATTGAAATTTTCTAGTACATATAGGAAAAGTAATTACAGATCAATTAAGTGGCTTAAATGGACAACCAGCTTACTTGAATTGGCAAACTTAAATTCAGTAATAATCAAAAGTTACAAGTTGTATTTAGCGTTCATGATTACAAATTACCGTTGTCTAGTTCACTAGATGTATTGTGGTTTCATTAAATTTTTCTAAATTCATTACATTTTTTAATTGCCTGTTTAGATAGACGGTATTTGTACACCCAGGTAATAATTGGCATGTTAATGAGAAATTTCAAGCCAAAATGTAGTCAGTAAAGAGATTTTTATAATTGTAGATACATGTAGAAGCTATGTGTGTAACACTATATTAATTGAATATAAATGTGAAAATTCAAGCAAACATATTGCTGGTATAAATTAAAGAATAATTGAAAAGCAAAAAGTCCTCTTTCCTGCTTTTCCCCAAAGGTGAATGCGTTTTCTCATAACTTTAACTTCCTGCTGTAAAAGTAAATTCCTCTAATTTCTGATACTAGAGAGCAGAGTATCATATCAACATCTTCTGTATTTCTTTTGATACTAATAATGCATTGAAAAATATCGTTAACATTAAAATTCTTTCCGTGAGTTTTCTGTGAATGCTATTATGTCAAAGCGTTAATTGCTCACTTTTCTAAAAGCAGACAATTCATCTTTTTAGCTCTTTAATCATATTGTGAAAGCATAATTGTATTCTGTGCATTTTGGGTTGACATTAAAATGGTCTGTTAGTTGTGCCTAGCAGAATGTCATCCTTTCTGAATTATGTATTTAGATAAACTCATCCAACAACTTGAGAACAACATTGTGTTCCTACACTCCCATCTGTCTATAAGAGTGAAAAACTAAGAGGTAGGTTTACTAATTGGTTAAAATAACTCCCTCTCTACATGTCTTAAAATATGAATAAAAATGTGAACTAAAAGAACACTTCACAGATGACGATTTTGTTCTTAAAGTCAAATTTGGAAATCTTAAATGATACAGAGAGAACAACTAAGTCACTGTCAGTCAGTATTAGAGTACTTAATAGGGAATTATGACTGTCCAAATATCAGACGCCTCTGATTATTGATCTGTTTACCTGTCTCTGTTTCTCAAGACTTAGCTTCTTCTCAAAACGACTACACTTCTTTTCCAAACAACTTCTCTGCAGACTTACACATTTTTTTATTAGCACCTATGGATCATGACCTCATCTGAATTTTCCACAAGGCCTCTATAATATGGTCTTTTCTCTGCTTAAACTTATTCCCTGGAGTTGGCTCTATTCATGCTTTTATCTTCTTTACATGTAATATTCATCTGCCACTTTGTATGTGTTTTTGTTCTGCCACTTACTCCTTTATTCTTTCAACTTGTTCAGAACTTTTGTATTTCTAAAGGCCCAGCTTAAGTATTCTATTAGTTTTTTTCTGCTTAATTCATTCAAGGTTTCCTTCTTGCATCCTTCAAAGTTGATCATGTCTACACATAACTTCTGTCAGCAAATTGACAACAGGTCTACAGCAGTAACTTCCATGTGCTTTCTTTCAAGAATAAAAAATCTAGGTTGTTGCTATGATAAACAGTACATATTAAAACATATCATAAGGAAAAATGAAAGACAAATGACAAATATGACTAGCATATTAAATATAATTAATTTAAATAACTCCTACAATAAGAAAAGAATAACCTGTAATAAAATAAATAATAAAGAATGGACATTAGTAATTCACAGAACCAGAATTTTAAAACAAGTGTATTTAAACTTTCCACCATTAAATATAAAATAATACTTTAAGATGATTGACAGGTTATGTTTGCAGCAAGAAAAGTATTCCTGTTTTTACTCATCAAAAAATGTGAGCTGGGTGTGGTGGCTCAAGCCTGTAATTCCAGCACTTCAGGAGGCCGAGGCAAGAGGATTGTCTGAGCCCAGGGGTTCAAGACCAGCCTGGGAAACTTGATGAGGACTTGTCTCTACAATAAATCAAAATATTAGCCGGGCATGGTAGCACGCGTCTGTAGTTCCAGCTATTTGGAAGGCTGAGGCAGAAGGATCGCTGGAGACCAGCAGGTAGACGCTGGAGTGGCTGTGAGCATGCCATTGCACTCCAGCCTTGGTGATGGAGCAAGACTCTGACTCAAAAAAAAAAAAAATGTGACAAGAAACAGACAATGTGATATGAAGAAGATAGGAATAGAACATGGAAATCAACATAGCACTATGAAAAAGCAAACATTCACATTTCTGTCTTGGCAGGTCTAAACTTGTACCTTTTTCTTAAAGAGATAATGAAACTGCTTTGGAAGCCTTACAAATATGAAGTTTATCAGAGAAGCATTTGTAATACTAAAAATTTAAAGCAATTTGTAGTTATATGAGAAAAGTTAAAATGAATTCAGGAAAATCAACTTGTAGGAATGTTGGGTGGTTACGAAAACAAATAAACACTATTTTTCATTCAGTCTTTAACAGAGCCCTTAAAAATACATATTTCAGCTTTATACACTTTCTCGGTGTAGTGGCTAGACTATCATTTATTTAATATATCTTCCCAATAGAGTGTATGCTCCATAATATCAGGGTATGTGCACTATTTATCGAGAAAATAAAGCACCTATTAAATGAGTAGGTTGATGTCACCTAACTGGGTTCTTGATTTTCCCTACGTTGTGATGGAAGTGTTAGCATTCTCATATCCAAAGGAGGTAAGCTAGACACAAAAGTATCATATGACTTACTCCAAGACACAGTTTTTACAGAAGAAGCCAGAATTAAAAAGCTGTGGCTTCTGTGTCACAAGTCTGTGCCTTTTTTTTTCCTTATGTAATGTTTTCCTTTCTTTGAGTAATAAAGAGATTGGGATTGAGTAGCTTAGGAAAAATCTCTTGCAATTTTATGGACCTGAGGGCTAGAAGAAGGAATAAAGGGGAAGGAGAGTGGCTAGAGATGGAAAAATACTAGGTATTGAGTCAGAGTGCTGAGAAGTGTCTTCAAGGTGTCGTAATAAAAAGACCCCCCAAACAGGCAGTTAGGTTAAAAAGGAATGCAGATATACATAAGGCCATGACTGGCCAGGGGCCCAGAGACTGCAATGCATTGGCTATACATCAGGTCTAGGGTGGGAAGGTAGCCTTCCCCCATGAAGCTGGACACATAAAGCCATTGTAAATTACCTCCGGTCAAGTCTGAAAAATCACTGAAAAGTTTTTGGGTAAGAACTGGCTGTTCACTTGGGAGGATCCCCAGACCATCCTCAGGCTCAATTATTTGCTAGACGAATTCACAGAACTCAGAAGGACTACTATTCTCATAGTCAAGGTTCATCACAAGGAAAATATATGAATGCAATTCAGTCAAGGGAAGAGGTGCATACAGCAGGGTAAAGGAGAGATCAGGTGTAACACTTCCAGATCTTAGTGAGGTCGTGTGGATAGTGCTGATTTCTCTCAGCAATAATGCATGACAATAACACATGGAATATCGCCAACCATAAATCTCACCTGAGTCTGGTGTTCAGAATTCTTATTGGGAGTTGGTCAGTTGGCTTGAAGGGTTGTCCATACTGTCCAGTCCATCTAGAGGTCACCTTGATATTATGCAACTTAAGCTCCCATCATAAATCGTCTTGTTAGAATAACTACCAAAGTCTCCAGATAAGCAAAACCACTGCTATTTCTTAGGATACTCCAAGGGTTGAGTGGTTACTATCTAAGAACTTGGAGCAAGGAGCCAAAACTTTTTTTGGTTAAAGTTAATACTTCACTGTATACTGCCTTTATATTCTGGACCAGTTTCTTCTGTTCTTTAGAATCATTTCCATCAGCATATGAATATATCAAATAATACATAAATATTAAATTAAAAAGCAGCAAAAAACAATAACAATGCGCATTCTCTTTTGACTCAGTGTTTTTTTTCAGCTACTATCTCATTTCTCTGTTAGGTCTTTTACGGAGAATGTCTGAACTATCTCATCTTCATCTTCTCTCCTTCTCTTTTCTATTTCAATTGTGATCCAGTGGTAACCAAACAATTGTAGCAGTAATTCTAGCTGCCTCTTAAAGTGTATTATCTTTTTTTTTTTTAAGTTGGGATCTCACTCTGCTGCCCAGGCTGGAGGGCAGCGGCACGCTCACGGCCACCACAGCCTCAGCCTGCTGGGCTCAGGCGACCCTTCCGCCTCAGCCTCCCAAGTAGCTGGAACAACAGGCATGTGCCACTATGCCTGGCTAATTTTTTGATTTCTTGTAGAGATGAGGTCTTGCCAAGTTGCCCAGGCTGATCTCGAACCCGTGAGCTCAGGCAATCCTCTCGCCTCAGCTTCCGAAAGTGCTGGGATTATAGGCATGAGCCACTGCGCCCGGCCTATCTTCTTGCTACCTTACAAATAGAACATTCAAATTTTGCCTATGCCCATCTCTGCTTGCATGGAGAATATCTTGTTTTTCCTTAGAAGAATGTGACTATTCTAGGCAATTGGATATATAAAAAAATAGCTAAGTATAATTTCCATGCAATTCCTCTAAAAGAAAGTAGCATATCTCCAATTCTCCAGTTCTTATTTCTCCAATTCTTATTTAGCCAGAATGTGAACAAGAGGCAGGAAACTGGACAGTCAACTTGGAACATAAGTTAGAAGTTTTGTGTTAGGGTTTTCAGAGCAACAAAATAAACAGGGTCTTGTTAGCCAATTTCATAAGGGCTATATTATTGTCCCTGAATTTGTTACATAAGCAGGTGTGTTAGGGTTCTGCGGAGAAGCAGAACGGAACGGATATATAAAAATATAAAAGAGGAGATTTATTATGGGAATTGGCTCATACCATTACGGAGGCCGAGAAATTGCACAATGTCCCATCTGAAAGATGGAGAACAAGGAAAGCCGGTGGGTACGTCAGTCCATCCAAAAGCCTGAGGATCAGCCAATAGGATAACTCTTAGTCCAAAGCAGAAGGCCCGAGAACAGTGAGGGAAGGAGGGAGCAGCCTCTGGTGTAGGTCAGAAAGTTTCAAAACCAAGAGCTCCAGTGCCCAGAGGAAGGCAAAGATGGAAGTCCCAGCACAAAATAGTGAATTCATGCTCCCCAATTTTGTTCTATGTGGGCCCTCAGTAAATTGAATGATGCTTGCCCACATTAGTGAGGATGGATCTTCTTTCGTGGGTTTAGTGATTCAGATGCTACTTCCGTTTGGAAACACCCTCAATGACAGCCCCAGAAATCACGATTTAGCAGCTATCCAGGTATTCCTTATCCCTTTTATGGGTGAAGCTGACACACGGAATTAACTATCACAGTGGGAAATACACTTTTATCTTGCTTTTAGTTACTAATATTTTAGGGTGATTGTTAAAATTGCGAATCTGATCTAACTAATAGGTCAGTGACCAAAAATTGTAAAAAGCAATGAGAAATTTTATTTTTATCAATTCAAGTTGTAAGCATCATTTGGTAATTTACTATTCCCTATTTTTAAAAAATAATTTTTATCTATAGTTTCCCCTGATCTCAGTGGCAGTTTGGGATGGCTAGTTCTATGAGTCAGCTTGGCCAGGCTGTAGTACCCAGTTTTTTAATCAATCACGAATCTAATTGTGGCTGTGATGATATTTTATAGTTTTGTTAATATTTATAATCAGTTGACTCTGAGTAATACCTCAATAAAGTCATTCTCATGTTTTTGACCATCAAGCGAATCTTTGAATTAGCTAATACACTCCTCAGAGTGCTTTTGAACTGCATAAGCCTCAATGTCACAGAATTCTTATTTACAGAATCCACACTGGAATAAACACAAGTAAGCTACATATCAGAAATCTAAATTTCTGTGTTAAAAAAATGCATATTTTTTTTTCTGAATTTTCTTGTATGGCTGCTCTGCAGTTTGGCATAAAACATTCCATTAGCTATAATTTAGTTTACCATTTTTAAAAATTCCAGTGCTCTTGGCTATATATTGTAATTTTTTTCCACCAAGATCAATAATGCTGTCAATATTCTCAATTTATTTTCACTTATGTATTTTATTTTACCCATCCCATTCAGTTTCAGACTGTCGTGTCTTATTACTCACCTCCGTCTGTCACAGTAGCTCAACCATCAGACTATACCGCCCACTGCAATTCTTCCTCTTAACTATTTAGAGATTCCCAGATTCGTTCCTCTTCTAACCAGCACTCACTCTCCAAGGCTATGCTCTCATGGATCTTAATAACTTCTATGTTTCCATAAGGAGTCTTTGCATTAATCGGGCCTCTCCATTGCCTGTCACCTTTTCCCCTAGGATCAGGTTTTCACAAAACCTCCACTATTTACACCCATGAGCACATCCTGGATTTCATCATTATTAAAAAAAAAAAAAATTGCTTTTCTACATTTTCCATTTCAAGCCTAACTCTCAGAACATTACCCTTTTTTCAACATCTCTTATTATCTCACTAAACCATAAATCTCATTGACCCTAACACCTTCATACTTTATCTCATGTTACAGTTTCCTTACTCATCACCGTAATCACTTTTTATCCCTAACATCCTTGCTCAAATCTCCCTTTATCATAATTAAATGGCAGAAACCTAATTAAATTCATTCTCTGTCCACTTCATGACCTCATCTGAGCAACTGAATGTGGCTGGTGGAGAAAAAATATATAGAATATTACTGCTCTGATATATCTCACTTTAAATGGGTGGCTACTAATGTGAAATAGCTTCTTAATGCTGCTCTGTAATTCTATAATGTTCTTTCATTTTATCTGCTACTATTCAAGAAGATTATTTTGTACCTTTAATTCTTTCATTTAACCTCAACGACCTCTTTCTTTTTCAATCTCAGCTGATAAACACACTTCCAGGCTCAAACTTCACTGGCACATAGATTACTTATGTACCTAATCCCGACTTGTACCCCACATCTCTGTAATTAAAAAAAATAATAATGATTACGTACTCATCAAATTAAATACTTTAAACATAAAATTTATGAAAAATCAAATGGGGTACATATACACAGTAAAATGCTATTCCATTTCCAATGGCCCGATCGGAATCACTGGATGAAATGACTGGTGAAAAGCTTTCCCAGACAAAGGCAACCTTCAAAAAATGAAATAAATTCCTACTTTTTCAAATGTACAGACATAATTGTAAGGCAATAAGAATTATGAGAAAAACAAGGGGATGTAGCACCATGAGCACACAATAATGTTCCAGTAGTTGATCTCAAAGAAATGGATATACAAGCTGTCCAACAAAGAATTTTAAATTATTTTAAAGGAAGTTCAGCAAATTTCAAGAAGATAAACAGAAATTATAATAATAATTTTTAAGCAGAAAATAAAAACAATCAGAAAAGAACTTCCACAAACCTTCCCAATCACCACTCTTGCCAGATTTGCCAGGGTGCCTGCACTGTGCTCAGATCCTCTGAATTTCACTCAGATATTTCAGATGAATACCACAAACCATTCTAGAAGGTCACTATTCAAGAACACCCTTTAAACAGTTTTATTTATTCTCTCCTGCATCATTAATTTTTCTCTCTATTAGATCATTCCTGTCAACACACAGACATAACTCCCCTCCTTAAAACAAAATAAAGCAAAACAAAACCTAACTTTACCTTGCTCTTACATTTTCCTACCGCGAATACATATGTCTCTGCTCCTGTTCACAACAAAAAAAGTCAGTGAATTATTTTTAATCTTTTGCCTCCAACCCCTCTTCTTGTTGTCTCCTGAACCCATTTCAATCACACTTTACAGTTCTCACCACGCCAATATTGTACATCTTGACACAGTCACGAATGTCCTTCACATTAATAAGTACAATGGCCAGCAATTCAAATGCTTACTTTATTTTCCCCACTTCGACATTTGTAAATGTATTCAGTCTCTTTTCTTTGAAATAATTCATTTGTAAGAATCTAATAATGCCATTATTTTTTGATGTATTCTTTAATTATTGTTTATATCTTCTAAGACTCATTGACTGATTCCTTCCTACCTTTTAATGTTCTAAATATTGCAATATCTTAAGGCCTAGTCTGAAAGATTTTCTGTTTTCCATCTATTGCCACTAAGAGAGAAACACATTCAGGTCCCTGGATGTCCAGGTTGGCTCTTAACTTTGTTCTCAAAATTCAAATCTGTCCATTTACGTATCTGAAATTCAGTTCCTAATTTCTCCAAATTTTCTTTTCTACATTTCAGTAAATGGAATTTATATTGTTTTCATTGTTCTGTTCACACAATTTCAAGACTTCCTTGACGTTTTCTTTTTTAAAAGTCTCACATCCTATTTTTTAGAAAATACATAAGAAATGTATCCTATATTAAAGTCTGACCCCATCATGCCAATCTCTCTCATTATTGTCCAAATATCATTTCCCATGTCTTGTATAACGACAACTTCTTCTCAACTGCTCTCCTTTCTTCAATCTTTTTTTCCACTTTGTGTATTCTTAAAACATGAGCTGAGTCACTCTGCTATAATTCTATTTATCCTTTTCACAAAAATTCCTTCAATAACCTCCCAACTCACTTGATCAATAGCCCAAGTTAGTATATAATCTATAAAAGATTATTCACTACCTCTTTGCCTTCACCTCACATTCTATGTCTTACACTTATTACCTAATGCACTGGCTTATTTTCTCTTCCTCATCAAATGTTGGCAACTCACACCTGATTCTGCCTGTTTAAAATACTCTTCAACTTTTCAAGTGCTTTCTCTCATATTTTCTTTAATTATCTGTTGAAGTATAATTTTTTAAGTGAAAAAAATTTGTATGCTATTAAAACAGCAGCCCTTCAAATGTCACTACTTACTAATTCCATAGTACTTATCATAATTTTACAAGCTATATATTTATTTTCTCATTTATTTTCTATCTCCGTTGAGTAGGATATAAATCTATCTGTAAAGTATACAGTTTTTTCAGTACCAAGAGGAATATCAGGCACATAATAGGTGCTCAACAAATTATTAAATGAATTAATTGATCTTTTGATTTCTCTCTTTACCTCTTCTCCACTTCCAATGTATCGTTATTATTCATTTGCTAGTTTTTCCAAAGTACATACTAGCCCTAACCCTTTCCCATCTACACTGCTACAAGATATGTCCAAGGCACCATTCACTCCTCCATTTAATCTTACTTTTCTCCCTGCATTCTTTTTTCTAGCCCCTTGGAATTAATCCTATGAAAAGTGTAAGTGATCTTCCTAAGGAATAAAAATTGTAATGCCATTTCATGCAAAAATTTCTGTCCTAGCTTCCCGTTGTAAATTGAATAGCCTCCACATTTTTTTTTTTTTTTTTTTTTACCGAGACTTACAAGGCCTGCATAATACATCTCAGTATGATATAACAGGTCCAGGCATAACTTTCTGAGATCATCTCTTCCAACTTACTGACTTTTTTTTTTTTTAAGCTGGAGTACAGTGGAATAATCACAACTCAATGCAACCTGGACTTCAGTCTCCCAAGTAGCTGGGGCTACAGGTGTGCAACTACCCAGCTAATTTGTATCATTTATTTACTTTGTGTAAAAACAAGGTCTTGCTGTGTTACACAAGCTAGTCTCAAACTCGTCGGCTCAAGCAGTCCTCCCACCTTGGCCTCCCAAATTGCTGAGATTACAAAGTGTAAACCAAGTTACTGATTCTTTTTGTTAAGCTTCAGTAACACAGGCTTTCTATTTTCTCCTTGAACACACTAAGCTTATTCTTGACTCATACTTTTACATATGTATTGTGAGTTCTTCCTGGAAAGTTATTTCTGCTAACACATATTCTTGGCTATGTCCTTCTAGTTATTCAGGTCTCAACTCTACTGTAACCTTCCCAAAGTCTCTTTCTCTGAGTATATAAGTGAATATTAGCTATTTTTAAAATTATAATTAAAAGTACCTGCAATTATTTCATGTGTTGGTATGATTATAACTCATTTTCCTTCACTAGAATGTAAACCTTTGAAAACCCTTTTATATCTTGTTTTATTCCTGAATCTTGAACACCTAAAAAAAATTTAATGAATTTTGATTGACCCCCCAAAAATGGTTTGTAGATGATATTGTAGTTGTAAAAATGATAAATGATGAGATACTATAAAATATGGAAATAATCAAATAATGAGCATTAGATTGAAGGATTAAAATAGAAAGCCCCAAAACAGGTGTATATGTATAGGAGAACATGTCAAACTACAAAGTTAGCATTTAAAAGCAGAAGGATGAGTAAGTTCTATCTATGAAATGTTGTTGAGACAATTATACTGTAGAAAAGTAAAATTCTCAAGTCTTTCTCTTATATCACCCCAATAAATAATATGTAAGGAGATTACATAGTAAAAAACAAAAATGCTCAAATATATTAGAATATATGAGAAAATCATGTATAATTTTGGAGCGCAAAATGTCTTTTCAAATAAGATGAAAAACTTAGAATCCATGAGGGGAAAATTTTTTATGACTATGGTATTAGTCTGGGTTATCCAGATAAAGCAAACCAATAGAATGTAGATGCTATATAGATACAGTTACAGATATAGACTAAAAAAAAAAAAAAATATATATATATATATATATATATATATATATATATAGAGAGAGAGAGAGAGAGAGAGAGAGAGAGAGAGAGAGATTTACTATAAGAAATTGTCTTCTGATAATGGACACTGAGAAGCCCTAAGATTTGCAGTTGACAAGCTGAGACCCAGGAGAGCTGATGATTTTTCTAGTCTTAATCCAAGAGCCTGACATCCAGGAGATTCGATGGTATAAATTCAGTCTGAATCTGAGCCCTAAGGCAGGAGAAAATAAATATTCCTTCTCAAAGACTGTTAAAGAGAGACAGAGAGAGAGACAGAAAGTGAGAGAGAGAGAGAGAGAGAGAAGGAGAGAGAGAAGACAGAGAAAGAGAGATAGAGAGACAGAGAGAGAATTTTTCTTATTGAGCTTTTGGTTGTATTTAGGCTTTTAACAGATTGGTTGAGGCCCACCCACGTTGGAAAGAGCAATCTGCTATTTACACAGTCTACTGAGTCAGATGTTAATCACATTCAGAAATATCCTCACACACACACCAAGAAATACTATTAGCAATTATCTAGACATTCCATGATTCAGTCAACATGGATCGTAAAATTAACTATCACAAGTCTACCTTTCGTGAAATTGGCAGTCATGCACATCTTCTTAGGCCATGTTTAAACTCCAAATAAAGAAAGTAACACAGTCATAATCCTGCCTAAGATGATACAGCTATCCTGGGCACAATCTAAAAGCACTAATCTCATTCTCAGAAGAGTAAATAAAATCTTTGAGTGATACTAACTTTCCCTGTAATTTCCCATCATTTAAATACTATGATGTTAGTATACTTAAGTATATTAACTTAAGACCATCCGATATATATATCTTATGTTATATAAGGACATAACAGAAAAGAAGTAAAAAATTATCTCTATAACTATATACACACAAACATATCTGTAACAAAATACACAGGAATACTTTTGACAATTACAATACAGGTTTCTGTAACTGGTCATGTGGTCATAACTAGTATTCTTCCACTACTCATTTTCTGCTACCTTTGTTTTCAACAAATACCTCAAATGTTCATGGTTCTTTATCTGGTGAAGTGAACCAGATCTTTATAACAGAAGGAACTGGGGCATTAGTAATCCTGCCTGAATTAGGTTGTTATACATTTCCATTGACCTTAGTCACAGAGCATGGTAATACTAAGAGATGTCCTAAGAATTCTTTTTTTTTTTTTTTTGAGTTGACTGTCACCCAAGCTGGAATGCAGTGGCACACTCACGGCCACCCCAGTGTCAACCTGCTGGCCTCTGGGGATCCTTCTGCCTCAGCCTTCCAAGTAGCTGGAACTGCAGGTGCATGCTACGACTTCTGGCTAATTTTTTTGATTTACTGTAGAAACGAGGTCTCGCCAAGTTGCCCGGGCTGATCTTGAACCTGCGGGCTCAGGCAATCCACTCGCCTCGGCCTCCCAAAGTCCTAGGATTACAAGCTAAGCCACAGAGCCCAGACAAGAGTTCTTTTTCCAGACATATTTTTCCTCCCTTAGAGACTAGCAGTTCAATTTCTCCTTGTTAGTAAGGCTCAACTATCCCAACTGACAACAAAACTTCCTGCTTTGCTTGGTGATTCAGAGGCAGGAGGAGTCCAAGGTGGCTAGGTAATAGTCTTAACGTTCAATTCAATGAAATTGTTGTGCTTCATGGTGAATACATTTCTCCCTTTGGAACTTCAGCCAGTAGTATACAAGGCTGTGAAAACAGAAAGCAAATATTTAGCTAGTGAGTCAATAAAAGTAATAGTGAGAGCTGCTACTCCCATTTCTGCCCTTTGATTCCTGTACCCATAAATCCTGACTTTTGAAGAAACAGTATTATATATTGGATGGTGACTGAGAGTTTATAGATTTCTGAAGAATGTCATTCAAGCCCTGTAAGGTATTTGCATCTAGCTAGTGCCATACGTGAGTCTTTAAAAGGTCATTCCATGGTTCTACAGAACCAGCAGCTTCCGGATGGTGGGCAACATGGTAATATCAGTGAATTCCATGAGTATTGCGTGATAGCCCCACTTAATTTGCTTTGAAGTGTGCTTCTTGATTTGAAGCAATACTGTACGGAGTACCATGGGCAAAGTTTTTTACTAGCACATGAATTGCAATTTTTGGCAGAAGCATTGTGTGAAAGGAAGGCAAATCTAAATCCAAAGCAAGCATTTAGTCCACTAAGAAAAAAAAAGTTGTACTTTGTTTTTTGAAAACAGTCCAGTGTAATCAACCAGCTACCATGTGGCCAACTAATCACTCCAAGGAATGGCACCATATTGGAGACTCAGTGTTGATCTCAGCTGCTGACTGATTGAGCATTCAGCAGTGGCCATAGCCTGGTCAGTCTTGGTGAGAGAAAGCCTATGTTCCTGAACCCATGCATAACCTCCATCTGTGACACCAAGGCTACTTTGTTTATGAGCTTACAAGGGTGGCTGAGGGAAGAAGATGATGGCATCTACAGAAGAGTTTGCCCTATCCACTTAAAATCTCATGCGATGGTAATCTTTTGCCAGTAGTCATGTGAAACACATATATCTTCACATTCTTTGCCCATTCAAAGAGATCTATTCCCAAACCTCTTGCTCAAATTTCCTTGTCACCAATTTTCTGATCATGTTCCTCCCAAGTCCCTAAGCCTGCAGTCAAACCACAGGCCACAGCCCTTGCATAATCGCACATCTGGTCATTTTTCCAGTGTATCAGGTGAAAGGCACATGAGAATTTAGGCCACTTATTCATGCAATTGATTTGTGCCTTCAAGGCCTTCTGAAGCCCAGTTATGTGTATACCATACCCCATTTCATATAGTGCTGCTGTTCATGCCCAACCTTGGTGGGTCAGAGAAGACCCATTTCAAACTGGACATTTCAGGTCACTTTGTAACTTGGTGGGTCATAGTTAAGTGTTCAGAACCTACTGAAGTCCAGTAGCAGGCCAAGATTTGTTTCTGCCTTCTCTCTTTCAGCCTATACCTATGGCCTCATAAAGTGTAACTTATGATCAGTTGAAAGAAGAACAGAAAGCTGAGGCCTGATTAACAAAGTGTTCTGCAT
>CAUYQG010103735.1:0-31177 GCA_963574415.1 Tarsius wallacei
GGATAAAAGAAGCATGAAGACTTCCATTAAACGGCTTCTGCTCAAATCCGTTTGAACAGTGGTCCATTCTTTTTCTCTCTTTTTCTTTTTCCTTCCTTTTCTCTGTATCTATCTCTTCTGCAGAACCGGCTCCTGCACTAGACGGGAGCCCAGCGTATGGGCTCTTGCACTAGACAAGAGTCCAGTTTCCAGGGTGTCGACTCCTGCATTAGATAGGATCGGCTCCTGCACTAGACAGGAGCCCAGTTTCTTTGTTCTCCAGGAACAATCGCCGACACCGCACACCGCTCAGGGACCCTAATCTCTCCGTGGGGGCTGGTCCCCCACAATCATGGATTTCTCATCATAAGTCATGGAGAACAGAAGAATGAAAGAATATTTTTGTATTTTCAAAGTGCCGAGAGAAAGCAACTGTCAACCCAGAATTCTATGTCCAGGAAAAACATTCTTCACAGTGAGGGAGAAATAAAGACAAGAAAAACTGAAGAAATTTGTGGCCACCAAACCTGCTTAAAAGGAATTCATAAAGTTTTCATACAGAGGGAAATAAAATAGCAGAAGATAGCAGAAGGTAACTTGACCATCAGGAATAAAGACAAATCAGAGAAATGTTAAGTATGTAAATAAAATAGGTTACCTTTCTCTTAAATTCTTTAAAATAGATTTGATGAAGAAAGCAAAAAATATAACATTTTCAATGTATGTAAAGGTAATACATGACAATAACAACACAAATTGCTTAATATAAAGATACCTACATGTGATGGTAATATTTCTACATTCTACTTTAATGGTAAAATATTAATTATAAGAATGTTGCTAAAAGTTAAGAGTGAGTGTGTGTGTGTATGTGTGTAGTGAGAGAGAGAGCAATTCCTAGAGTCATTACTAAAATCACTATTCACTAAGATAACATTCCAAACCACAATAGACAAACGGAATACTACAAAAAGATTTCAGTAATGAAGAACTCTTAAAAAAGATATGAGACACAGAAGAACAAAAAATAAAAAAAGCATTCATAAATTCAAACATATAAATATTTACATTAAAAATAATATACCAAGGAAGAGGTGAACTTTATCCAGTGCACCCCTTCACACTTCATGGTATGTCATTTGTATCCAGAGTACTGATGAACAAAATAAATGGAATAAAATGGAAAATAATAATAATAATAGTAATAATAATAATAATATACCAAGCATATAAACAGACTAAGATTGTCAAAATGGACACATGAATGCACTTTTTAAATAACCCAATTACATGCTTTCTAAAAATAACTTCAAATGTAATGATAAAGTGCAAGAAGATAGAAGAGAATGAAAGAAAAAAGTATAAAAAGGTATACCTATAAACACTAATAAGAAAGATGGAATGTAAGACAGAAAATAACTAGCAAAACATGTGACATTAAATCCTACCTTTTTCACTAATTATCTTAAATGTAAATAATTATATTACATTTACATAATTAAGCAATCCAATCAAAAGCACAGATTGGTAGACTAGATTAAAAAAAGAAAAAGCATAATCCCACCATATGTTGTACACAAGAGACAAAAATTTAGATTTAAAGATAAACAGGTTGAAAGTGAAATAATCAAAAAGGCATACCATGTAAGTACTAACCAAAAAAAAAGGGGTTGTTGTGGCTATATTAATCTCAGGCAAAATAGACTTTAAGACAAAAAACTATTACAGAAGACAAAGAAGGATATTTCATAAAAATAGGAGGGTTAATTCAACAGGAAAATATAACAGTTATATATGCATATATATATATGCACATTACAACAGAGTCCCAAAATGCACAATCAAAAACTTATGAAATTGAGGAGAAATACAAATAATTCAACAATAATAGCTGAAGGCTTCAATACCCCACTTTCCATAATGGATAGACCAAACAGGCAGGGAAGGAAACAGGGAACTTGAACAATATTATGAACCCACTAGATCTAACAGTCATCTATGCTAACTCTGCAACAAACAATTGCAGAATACATATTTCTCAAATATATATGAAACATTCTCCAAGACAGAACATGCATTAGGTCATAAAATGACTTCAATATATTTTTGAAAATTAAAATAATATAAAACATTATCTAAATACTATGGAAATTATAAATCAACAATAGAAAAAATTGAGAAATTAAAAATATATTAAAATTAAACAGCACTTTCTTAAATAAGTAATGGACTGGCAAAAAAAAAATCACAAAAGAAATTAGAAAATACCTGGAGATTAATGAAAATGAAAAGACTAAAGGTTGCCAACTTATGAGGTACAGCTAAAACAATTCTTAGAGGTAAATTTGTAGTTGTGTATTTAAAAAAATACTCTTAAATCAATAACTTAAACTTTACCCTAAAACATTTATTAGAGAGAAAATTAAAACCAAAGCAAGCAGAATAAATAGTAAAGATCAGAGTAGAAATAAATAAAATCAAGAATAAAAATACAATCATCAAAGCCAAAAGTTATTGCTTTGAAAAGATCAACAAAACTGACGTATTTTTAGCTATATTAATTTTTAAAAGACTCAACTCACCAAAATTACGAATAAAAGGCATATTATTGACCTTACACAGAAAAGAAAAAAAGGATTAAAAACAAATAATACAAACTACCGTTTCTCAATTAGATAAACTAGATGAAATGGACAAATTCCTATAGACAGTACCAAAACTGACTCAAGAAGAAACAGAAACCTAAATATAACTATAGTAAGAGATTTAATTAGTAATCAAAAACTTCCCACAAATAAAACCTAGGCACAGATGATTCACTGGTGAATTCTACCCCATGCTTAAAAAAGAGTGAATACCAGCCTTTTACAGACTCTTCCAAAAAGTATAAGAGTGAACATATTCCAATTCATTTGTATCATTTCAGTGAGACTCTGATATCAAAAATCAGATAAAGACATCACAAGAAAACTACACTAATACTCCTTAAAAAATATAGACACAAAAATCCTCAACAAATACTAGAAAACTGAATCCAGCAACATACAGAAATGATAATACACCATGACCACGTAAGATTTATCCAAGTAACAAAATTATTTCTCATACTCCCCAAATCATTCAATGAATGTACTGTAAGTAATAAAATGAAGGACAAAAAGCACATGGCATCTTAGTAAATTGCAGGAAAAGATATTTGACAGAACCCAGTACCCGTTCTTGATAAAAACAATAACAAACACTAAACAACCTAAAAATAAAATAGAATTTTCTTAATCCGATAAAAGTCACCTATGAAACACTCCACAGCTAACATAATGCTCAACAGTGACTGAACGCTCTCCCTTAAAACCAAAAACTAGAACATGAGTATCAACTGTTACCACTTCCACTCCACATTGTACTCGAGGCTCTAGCCAAGACAATTTGGTTGTGGGGTGGAGGAAGAGAGAGAGATATCCAGATTAGACGTAAAGAAATGTGACTTTTCTTATATGTAGAAATTCCTAAGAAACGCACTAAAAACTATTAGAATTAATAAACAAGTTCATCAGTGCAGCAAAAATAAATCACATTTCTATACAATGGCAACGAACAATACAAGAAACAAATTCCATTTACAATGACATCAGAAAGAATACCTAGGAATAAATCTAATGAAGGAACTGAGACTTGTACACTGACAACCATGAAATAGTGTTGAACAAATTAAAGAAGATCTAAATAAAAAGAAAGGTATCCCGAATATATCACAAGTTCATCCTAAAATTGTTAAGACAGCAATAATCCCCAAATTTACCAACATATTAAACAATACCTATCAAAATACATGTTGTCTTTTTCCAGAAACTGACAAACTGAACATAAAATTTTTATAGAAATTAAAGGGGCCTAGCCATAGTAGCCAAAACAATCTTGGAAGTGAAAATTTTCACCTTCCTGATTTTAAAACTTACTGCAAATCTACAGTTATCAAAAGAGTATGATACTGTTCTGAAGGACATATAGACCAATGGAACAGAATTGAGAATCTAGAAATAAATGCTAACATTTATGAGTAATGGATTTTTGATGATACCGATACCATTCAGTGGGAAAAGAATCAGTTTCAACAAATTGTGATGAAACAATTGTATAACCACAAATTTTAAAAAAACAACAAAAAACTTGGACACCTATAACACCCCATACAAATGATTAACTCAAAATGAATCCTAAACTTAAATGTAAAAGATAAAACTAAGAAATTTTTTTTAAAAGTAAATCTTCATGACCCTTGGTTAAGCAATGGTCTCACAGATATGACAACAGCAGCAGAAGTGACAATAAATAAATAGGACTTCATCAAAAATAAAAAAGTTTGTGGTTCCAAGGACATCACCAAGAAAATGAAATGAGATAAAATATTTTAAAACCATATATCTGACAGATTTTTATACAGAATATATAAATAATATTTACAACACATTAACAAAAACAACCCAACTGAAAAAGGGCCAAAGGATATGCATATTTTTCCAAAGATGTATAATTAGCCAATAAGCATATGAAAAGATTCTCAGTATCACTGGTCATTAAAGAAATGCAGATCAGAACTATAATTAGATACTCTTCATGCCTACTAGGATGGCATAGTAAAAGAGAGACAATATATTTTAGCAAAGATGCAGAGATACTGAAACCCTCATGCCCTGCTGGTAGAAATGTAAAATGGCACAATTACTTTGAAAAACAGTCTGGTAGTTTGCCGAAAGGTTACATATAAAATTTAATGACAGTTAATATGGTTAATTGTATGTTCTAGCAATTCCATTCCTGGCTATATACACCCTAGAGAAATGAAAACAAATGCCTTCACAAAACATGTCCATAACAGCATTACTCATAAATGGCAAAAAAGTGTAAACAACCCAAATGTTCATCAACTAATGAATGGAAAAATTTTAAAACTTGTTATATCCCCTTCTACCATACAAAGTAATTTAATTAAAGTACTAATACATGCTGCATCCTGAATGAACACTGAGAACACTAATTGAAAAAAGTCAGTAACAAAAAATTATCTAGTGTACAATTCCATTTATGTGAACCATCCAGAATAGGTAAGTTTATAAAGACATAAAGAAGATTTGTGGTGCAAAGAGATGGGGAATGACTGTTATTGGGCATTGGTTTCTTCTTGAAATTAATGAATTGTATACTTTAAATGGATGAATTTTATGGTTGGTATATTATACCTAAATAAAGTCATTTATTGAAAAAAAGAAAGCTGGGGTGTTTGTTTTAATATCCTACAAGTAGATTTTGGAGCCAAGAAAATTACCAGAGATCAGAAGGGATATCACTTAAAAGTAAAAGAGTTAATTCATTAATAAGAAACAGCAATCCTAAATGTGACTGATTCTAACAATGGAACTTCAAAATACATGAAGCAAAAACTGGCAGAATTGAAAGAAACAGACAAGTCTACAATTATGCTAAGGACTCTGACACTACCCTCTCAATAATCTACAGAACCAGAAGAGGAAAAATCAGCAATGATATTGAAACAACTAGGCAGCACCATCAACTAAACACTGACATTTGTAACACACTAACAGCATCAGAATAACCATTATTTTCAACATACAGACACTTGACCCAAACAGATCATATTCTGGATCATAAAACAAACCTTAAAATATTACAAATAGTTAAAAGCATATAAAGTTTGTTCTTTAACTATAAAATAATTAGATAGTAATTATTAATGAAAGACAACAGGAAATTTTCCACTCACATGGAAATGAAACAACACATTTCTAAATAATCTAAATAAAAATCTGTTCAATTAAACTAAATTTGACCTAAACCTGCCTCTGTAAGTAGCAAATTGCAACCTAACTTAAGAAAATATTTTTGTCACAAGTAGCTGAGTCTCAGTCAAGCTTTGGCCAATCACAAGTTGATCATACCATGTCAATGTAAGAGAAATTCCTCATCACACCATGGCCAAATAAGGCAAATATCAAGTCATAATCAATAAAGCTATTTCTGTATGTCACTTCCTTTTTCTGTTTATAAACACTGCTTGCTCACATAGCTGTGTGGAGCTCTCCAAAATTCTTCTGGTTCTGAGTGCTGCCTGATTCATAAATTGTTCTTGCTCAAATAAACTCTGCTTACTTTAATTTGCCTGAAGTTTTTCTTTCAACATTTTGGTGTGAGAATTGGGACCTGAGGTAGACTTCCAGCGAACCCCAAGAGCACCAATCACAAGGTGAAGGTACCCATCGTGTTCATTGTATCCATTGCTCTTTCATGGCACCTGGCGTCACAGGTGAGTTCTTTTTTGAATTTGAGCTCCATGAATTTGTGGTTTGAGTTCTCTAGATTTGAACATTTTTTATCCTCACAGTGTTTCAAAGTCATGACAGAAGGAGGACTGGGCCCTGTAGGGTAGCCTCAGGTATGAGACTGGGTCAGACAGAAACTAGATTGAGTTCAGTAGTACATAAGGTTTATAAAAGGGAATCATGGGTTCATCTGGATTCAAGGATGCTAAAACTCTTCCATCTGGAAGTCCAGTCAATTTCACATGTACAATAGAGACCCAGAAACTATGCCTTTCCAGATAAATGAGTGAACCTTACCAAAGATAACCTAGAGTTGGAGTGGCCACAGTGGGAAAACTCCAATAAAAGGTATGTCTTTACAGTTACAACAGCTACAGAGAAGACCTCCTCACACATATTTTAAACATAACCAATACCTCAGAGAGGGCAAAATATGTTTCTGTGTTGAGTGTTTTAAATCAAATCCAAAAAGTTCCTGTCTAATTGACACTTGGATCATTTTCAGGAAAAACATGTGTAAGAGTTAGTTCTCAGCCGGGCTCGCTGGCTCAGCCTGTAATCCCGCGCCTTGGGAGGCTGAGGTGAGTGAATTGCCTGAGCCCCAGGGTTCGAGACTCGCCTGGGCAACTTAGTGAGACCTCGTCTCTACAATAAATCAAAAAATTAGCCGGGTGTGGTAGCGCACACCTGTAGTTCCAGCCACTTGGAAGGCTGAGGCGGAAGGATCGCCAGAGCCCAGCAGGTCGAGGCTGCGGTGGCCGGGAGCAGCCACTGCACTCCAGTCTGAGCGACAGAGTGAGACTCCAACTCAAAAAAAAAAAAAAAAAAGAGTTAGTTCTCTTTGTTGTCTCCATTCTATCCTGCTTCTCCCATAGGAATCTCTTAGTTGACCGAAACTCCACTTCCCAAGCCCCAACTGACTATATGCTCTGTCAGTTCTGCCCACCTGCTTCTTGTCATAATCTTGACTCTGCCTCCAAACTCTTTCTTGGGGGAAAAAACTGGTTAGTCTGTCACATAATCTTGAAAACGAGGAAACAAACAAAAAAGATAAATCAGTCTCTAACTGTAAGGAAAGATTAAAATATCCATGCTGACTCCTGGCATATAAAATGCTTGTGCAGATTGAGCATCCTCGATTCCAAAATAAAAAATCTGAAAGATGCCAAAATTGGAAACTTTTTGAATACCTCCATTGATGCCACAAGTGAACAATGAAAATGACATTTTTAACACTGCAAAGTATCTCTAGAGGACATGTTGAAAATGTGCAAAAGGCTTACTAAAGAAGTAGAACAGCATAGATTCATAGCAGAACAAGAAATCATGTGAGTTTATAAAATTAAAAAGAGATGTCTAAGACAAAAACTATTGCTAATGAGGCAGATGACTCCAGAGGAAACACTTTGAAAAGCCATCCAGCAGAAAATGTCTCCTTATCCATAGAGAACACACTTCCTAGTACTTCAACTGTTTCTGGTATTTCTTCTCACTTAAAAAAAAAAAAAAAAAAGTGAACAGTAACCTTTTAATGAAAACATAGTATTGTAGGTGGAGAGAAAGTCTGCCATTGTTTGTTGCTGCTAAAAAATATGCATCTATTACTCTTTCATGGCACGTGGGGTCACAGCCATGTGAGCAAGCAGTGTTTATAAACAGAAAAAGGAAGTGACATACATATTTTTTACTGTTAAGTATGTATGTGTAAATAAGTGTAAGAAAATTGAGGCAGGCATAGTTAACATAGCACATAGTTTAGATGTAGTTAGGCAAGTTTCTTAGGTAGGTCTAGTTTAGATAAAGGAGCAGGGTATGTGTTCAGATGTCTTTCTTATCTGTATACAATCTCCATCTCAATAAACAGGCATATCAAATTTGACCACCTTGTGGGTGGAATGTGAAACTATCAGTGCAGTAAATCACAAAAACAAGAATTACCCAAAACACTGACATGATATTCTAAGAAAAGCTCCAATCTAGTTAGACAGTAACTTTCATTATTTAGAGGGTCCTTGTGACCTTACAAGTTTGAGAAATGGTAACCAAAATTCATGACCAGATACAGGCAGTCTTCCATTTAGCTCATGGTTTGCTTACTCATCACTGTAAAGCTTATAAAGCGTACAAAACTTCTTGTCACAGGCAAGCACATGTCCTTTCTCTTAAGGTGCCCACGTTTTTTCTTGAATGTGTTTTTTCTTTCTAATAACTCTTGTTTAAACAATGCTTTGGATTCATTCTGAAATTCCTTTCCATTGTGAAGTCAAGAACTCATGGAACAACTACACCCGTGCCACTTGGCACCAGAAATGACTATTTATCAGTAGCATGTAAATTCAGAGTCAGGAATAATGGTGATGCCAAACAACCACAGACTGTCCATGTATGTGGCAGAGATGGTGACACCTTTGCTTCCTGAGGCTCAATGTACACAAACTTTGTTGCTTGCACAAAATTATTGAAAATATTTTATAAAATTACTTCCAGGTGATGTGCTTACAGTACATAGGAAACATAATGAATTTCATGTTTTGATTTGGATACCACCCCTAAGATATCGCATCATGTACAAGTATACCTTGTCTTCTTGTGCTTTGCTATACTGTGTTTCACAGATTTTTTTTTAAACAAATTGAAGATTTGTGACAATCTTGTGTCATGCAAGTCTATCAGCAATATTTTTTTAGCAGCATGTGTTCACTTTGTGTCTCTGTGACCCATTCTGGTAATTCTCACAATATTTCACACTATTATAAATCATTATGGTGACCTGTTATCAGTGATCTTTGATGTTGTTACTGCAATTGTTTTGGGGCACCATAACAAACCATGCCCATATAAGATGGTGAACTTAATTGATAAATGTCATGTGTGTTCTGACTGCTCCACAGACCAACTGTTTCCCTATCTCTCACCTTTTCCTCCAGCCTCCCTATTTCCTGAGACATAACAATATTGAAATTAGGCCACTTAATTACCCTACAATGGCCTCTAAGTGTTCAAGTAAAAGGAAGAGTTGCGTATCTCTAAAGGCAAGAAATAATTAAGCTTGGTAGAGAGGCATGTTGGTCAAGATAAGCTGAAAGCTAGGCCTCTTGCACCACTTAGCCAAGTCGTGAATGCAAAGGGAAAGTTCTTGAAATTAAAAGTGCTACTTCAGGGCACACACAACTGATAAGAAAGTGAAATGGCCTTATTGCTGATATGAAGAAAGTTTTAGTGGTCTCGAT
This sequence comes from Tarsius wallacei, assembly GCA_963574415.1. Taxonomy (NCBI): domain Eukaryota; kingdom Metazoa; phylum Chordata; class Mammalia; order Primates; family Tarsiidae; genus Tarsius; species Tarsius wallacei. The sequence continues at coordinate 9,545 of CAUYQG010103735.1, forward strand.
AGATCGAAGCAGCCACAACATTTCCTTAAGCCAAAACCTAATCCAGAGAAAGGCCTCAACTCTCTATAATTTATGAAGGCTGGGAGAAGAAAGAAAGATACAGAAGAAAAATTGGAAGCTTGCGCAAGTTGGTTCATGAGGTTTACAGTAAGAAGAATTTTACAGTAAGAAGTTGAAGACAATGCTCATTTACCATTCTAAAAATCCTAAGGCCCTTCAGAATGATGGTACATTTACTCTGCCTGTGCTCTCTCTATAAATGGAACAAAGCCTGGGTGAAAGCACATCCATTAACAGCATGATTTATGGAGTACCTTAAACCCACTGTTGAGACCTACTGCTTGGGAAAAGATTCCTTGCAAAATATTACTGCTCACTGACAATGCACCTGGTCATCTAAGTGCTCTGATGGACATGTACCAGGAGACTAATGTTTTCATGCCTGCTAAGGAAAAGGAAAAAAAAAAAAAGGACAAGGAAAAGAGAAGAAAAATGGAAGCCATTTCCCAGGTGATTTAAAAATACCCATCCTCTCTCTCCAACACACACACATAACCTCAATTGCAAATCTACCATTTTCCCCTAAATAAAAATTTGCTGTAGAAATCCAATAAGCTCAGTTAAATTTATCTAAATTTCTTCTCAAGTCTTATTTGTTAACCCAAGTAAAATTCCTCTGTACCAAATTCAAAACAAATCCAAAATATGCTGTATAAGATTTTTAAGTGATACATTCTCATTCTCACAGAATATACAATGAAAACAGTAATACTTGTAAACTACATAAATGTCTAGCACAATAGTTAATAAACATATCATAAAACATTATCATAAAATCATATTCATTTAAAAATATAATCAAAAATAGTTTGTAAAAAATGAGGAAATGTTTACATTCAGATATTAAACATAAAATCTTGATAGTTATGATCGTTATGAAAACCTGAAGAAAATATGCTAAAATGTAAACATTTACTCTTTAAATTTTCTACAGTAAATATATGATAGATTTTACAATCTGAATGTTTAAAAATAATACCAAAAAAATTGATAATGTACACTCTTGTAGAGAATCCTTAACTAAAAATACCAGTGTTTTTGTCAAAAATAAGTTTATTCATACTCTTCTAAAGGTTTTAAGCCAAATTTCCTGGCTCCTGTGGTATATTGTGTTGATTAGTTTCATGGGTTTCTTGGTTACCAGGAAACCTGATAGCTGAGTGGGCTCAAGATGAGTGGATTAAAGTCTAATAATTTGGAAGGATTCAGTCTTTCCTGTCCACATCTTTGTGACTTAATAGATTGCTATCACATGGGCTGAAATTGGAGAAACCAATGCCAGTGTTGCACTAAGAAGATAAACCTAGGTCCACTGTGCTAAAATATGCAATAGAAATGTCTCATGAATACACAGAATCTTCATTTGAACCACATGTAACATATACTTATTTAATTATACCTTTGCATAAAATCAGTTCTACAATAAACTTGAGAGAAAATGATTAATTTTTCCCAAATGAAAATGTTGGCAACATCTAATACATTTTATAGAGTTGTTTTTGTAACCTATATAAATATACTTATTTTATTCGCACCATGACTCCTTCAAAAGAAAAGGTGTATGGTAGAATATTTCCTTCTTTTTAGCAAGTGTTAAAGATCTCAGGCCTTGGTTATTTTCCTTAAATTTAAAATAAAAGATAAGATTAAACATAAGCAAACTGGTAGCCACAGTTCATTAACTTAAACATATTAAATTAGTTCAAGTTATTTAAAGAGAATATAAGGTCTCCCCTTTTAGCTTTCAGGAGGGAAATGTTTTTGTTACTTGGAGCACAACAAACATGGGAAAAGCAATACTCTCATGATGTTTATATAGTACATTTAAGGAAACAGTACATGCCAACTATAATATTTGGAAGATTACCAATAATGCCTCATTGTGTCATTTTCTGGCTAGTTTTTTAGTATTTAAAATTGTAGTAAAACAGGATGTCATGTGGTTTAAAAATTAAGTCATTTTGATAAGGAACTTTACTTTTATGAAAACAGACATTTTAAAAAATAGGTGTTAACTGCAAACAAACACAAATAGTAATTCAAGAAGTCAAGCAGTACATAAATTTACACAATAAAAAGGATCCCACCCATTCCAATCTCCATTTCCCATCTGAAAAGGCAATTTTGCCTTCCAGGAGATTTTCTAAGCAAATATAAACTAATATATACACATTTTAATACAAATAGCAGTCCTCTATACACTTTTCTACATCTTGCTTTTTATTTGTTACAATGTCTTGATGTTCATTACATTTTACTTCATATAATCTTATTCTTTATCATGGCTATACACTAATATTTTTAACTGCTTACTGATACAAATTTAAATTGTTTCCAAATGTATACTATTACAAACAATGCTGAAACAAATAAACTTGTATTTTCTTCTGTGTGCACCTGTGCATTAAATTCCTGGAAGCAGAAAAGAAGATCAAAGCTTTACATTCTCTTGAAAGAGACTGTCAAACTGTACTCCAAAGAATTTGAATCAATTCACACTCCAGATAAAAATACAATCCTAGTATAGTGTTTCATCAAAATTTTCTCATTGTTAATCTGACAAAACAAAAAATTAGTTTTATTCTTCATATATATTATGAGGAGGTTGAACAAAATTTATTACGTTTGAAAGTCATTTGCATATCTGTTTCTGTGAACAATATGTAATTTGTTCATTTTTCTGTTAGTTTTTCTTTTCTTTTTATGTTCCTTCTATAAAGGGTGTTAACATTTTATGTTGAAATTATTTTTTCAAAACTCGTCACCTGTCTTTACTGCATTTTTGCCATGCAATTAAAAAAAATTACAGCCGGACTCGGTGGCTCAGCCTGTAATCCCGCGCCTTGGGAGGCTGAGGTGAGTGGATTGCCTGAGCCCGCGGGTTCGAAACCTGCCTGGGCAACTAGGCGAGACCTCATCTCTACAATAAATAAAAAAATTAGCCGGGCATGGTAGAGCGCGCCTGTAGTTCCGGCTACTTGGAAGGCTGAGGTGGAAGGATCGCCAGAGCCCAGCAGGTCGAGGCTGCAGTGGCCAGGAACGGCCACTGCACTCCAGTCTGGGCGACAGAGTGAAACTCCAACTCAAAAAAAAAAAATTACAGTTCAATTTTAGATGTCTTCCTGTTTTGAAGAATAGCAGAGCTATCTCTCATCCTGAAGAATGAACACTGTAAAGGTAAATTTTAGCACAATGCTAGTGAAATGTATAAAGAATATGAAAATTCCTATATTTTTGGTTTATATAAAAGTTAATGGTGAAATTCCCCAGGCAAATTTTTTCACTTCTGCGTCTACAATAAACATCATAACAATCAATATTAGAGAAGAAAAAAAAAAGGGGGGTTGTCAAAGAAGCAGTTGAAAGACAAAATAATGAAAAGAACAATATGGAAAGCTTTGTGAAATTGATTTCTTCTGTAGTAAATGACAACTAATATATTCAAGAAGGATATATCCTATATGAATTACTAATCACAAACTGTTGGGAGCCGGCCACGGAGGCCTAAACAAACACTCTCAGGAATTTAATTTTTTCCATTATAATAATATTACCTTTTCCTTAAAAACATTATAGAAATACATAATAGGACACGAATATCACTAATATAATTCAGTCTATATTCCAAATTATTTACAAAATCATAACGTTCTGTACTCACACACACATACACACAAACATAGTGTTACAACTTGCTCTTTGTTTATGTTCGAACTTAAAATACACTTTGGATAGATCTCCATGTTAGAACAATTAGAGCTACAATGTTTTAAACTATATATTAGTCTACCTTTAAATGTACCACAAAGTATATAACCAAATCCCAAATAATGGTTACAAAGTTGCTTCCACGTCTATACTGCAAATAATTCTACTGTGAACATCTTTTGACACAGTTTTTTGTTAAATCAGAGTCTCACTCTGTCGCCCAGGCTGGATTGCAGTGGCATGCTCACATCCATACCAGTGTCAACCTGCTGGGCTCTGGTGAGCCTTCCACCTTAGTCTTCCAAGTAGCCAGAACTACAGATGCGTGCTACCACTCGGATAATTTTTTTGATATATTGCAGAGAGAAGGTCTCACCAAATTGCTTAGACTGGTCTCAAACCCCTGGGGCTCAGGCAATCCTCTCTCCTCGGCCTCCCATAGTGGTAGGATTACAGGCTTGAGTCAGCACACACGCCGACACTGATTTTTTTATTTGCATACTTGAAAGCATGTTTTGCAGGATAAATGCCAGTAAGTGAATGAACATTTGAAAACTGTAATAACTATAATCTTTAAAAAAAGTTTTACCAATTCACATTTCCACTAAAGTTTGTAAAAATTTATCTCCCTCATTGCATTATCAACAACACTGAGAATTATCAAACTTTCAAAATTTGTAAAACAGGCAAAAATGAATGTCTTACTTTGTATATTTTTTGGATAATTTGTGTGGCTGAGAGACCTTACTCTGTTTGTTAGTTGCATGTTTCTTGCTTTGAGTTTACTCTTTTTTTTCTCAACTAGGTTGTTGAACTTAAAGGTTATTAACGAGATTTCTAGTATACCAGCAAAAATAATCTTTTTTCGTTACTAATGCCCTCTGTTAGGTCGGGTGTGGTTGCTCAAACCTGTAATCCCAGCACTTTGGGAGGCTGGGGTGAGGGGATTGCCTGGACCCTCAGGCTCGAGAACAGCCTGGGTAACTTGGCGAGATCTCATCTCTACAATAAATAAAAAAATTAGCAGAGTGTGGTGGCACCCGCCTGTAATTCCAGCTACTTGGAAGGCTACGGTGGATCGCCTGAACCCAGCAGACAGACACTGGGGTAGCCATGAGCGTGCCACTGCACTCCAGCCTGGGCGACAGAGTGAGACTCCAACTCAAAAAAAAAAAAAAAAAAAAAAACTGACAATGCCCCATTTGTACGCTTTTTTATGTTAACAAAAATTATGTCCCTAAATGGGTCTAGGTTTTTGCATTGTGCTTAGAAACACTTTCCCCTCATATCATGTATACAAATATTCATTCACATTCTTTTTAATTTTTTAATTTTTAGGCTTCATATATGTAGATTTAAAGTAGTAAACCATCTAGACTATGTTTTTGTATTAACAGAGAGGGAATGTTCCAGTTTTATTAGTTTTCCCAAATAATATGCTTGTCCAAGCTCAATCAATTAAATGTTATTTCTTCCCCACCCCTGATATAAAGTATATGCTTAGTTTTCCTTCTATTCTTAAAATGGTCTCTTTAGTTTCACTGACATATCTGGCAGTAGGTCTAGTCCATGGTCTTGTAATCACTGTAGCATTTTTAACACCTTTTATTATAGGGTAAAGTCTCCACCGTGTGTGTGTGTGTGTGTGTGTGTGTGTGTGTGTGTATACATACACACATACGTGAAAGCATGTTTTACAGGATAAATGCCAATAAGCGAATGAACATTTGAAAATTGTAATAGCTATAATCTTTTTTTTTTCAGAACTTGAAGACCAGAACATGGATTTAGCCCAATCTGAGCTATAATCTTTTAAAAAAGTTTTACCAATTCACATTTCCACTAAAGTTGTGTGTGTGTACACAACTTTATACACACACACACACACACACACACACATACATACATATAGATACATACATTGAAATATATTTAATTGAAATAGTCCTGGCTATTTTCAAGTGTATGTTCTTCCACATGAGCTCAATAATCTTCTTAAAAACAAATAAAACTTGGTTAGGATTCTATTTAATTTACATTGTTTTAGAGAAATGACATCCTTACTTAAAAAACATTATGTATTTCATTGGATTCTCACATTCACATTTTATATCTTTTTAATAGACTTTTCAATTGTTATTTCATGACCAACTGAAGTTTGTTTTGTTCTACTGTATTTTCTAGTGTGTTACGAAATTTAATTAATGTCTATAAATTAAGTATAATACAATTGGACACTTAGCCAAATTCACTTATTCTTTCCATGAGCTTTTCAGTTGTCTCCTGTGGATATTCAAGGTACGGAAATTACACCGCGCGTAAAGTGATCATGTGTTGTAGCCCGATGTCACTGGCCCGCATAATCCATAACCACGTCACAGAGTGTGATGACGAGCATTCTTGTCTTTTTCAAATTTCATGGAAATAATGCTAGTGTTTCACCATTAACCATGGGAGCAGATAGAGATTATCCATATACTTCTATTATAGTAGTATGCAATTTAAATCACTGACTCTATATCCCTTTAACTAGCTGGGAAATCAACCTTAGAGCATAATAGCTTCATCTGTACTTATTTGGGTGACTCCGTTTTAAATGCAATATAAAATTAAAGACTAAATTGTAGATCCTAAGAGAAGATAAACAAGGCCACACAATAAAATAAAAATTTGAAGTCTTGAAACACGCACGTTTTATTTTTAGATACAAAGCAAACACACCCCCAAATCGCTCTAGTGTGCCCAAACTGACAACGTGAGAAACGGGGACCCCTCCAGGGACCCCTTGGTCGGCCAAACTTGTCCATTCGTTTTTACCTTAGAGTGGCCTGGCCCGAGTCCGTGAGAGCTGCACCCAGGCAACACCAGTTAGAGACCCAGGAGAAGCCCACCCAGTCGGGACCCGTCACGAGGGACCGAGACACGCGGGTGGCGAGGGCGGCCCCCCGCAAAGTGCAGTCGCGTCTCCGGGGGCGCGCTCGGCCCCAGGCAGAGGGAGTCTCCCCGACCGAGAGTCTCCCTACCGGGCCACCACCGCCTGGTTAAGATCCGGAGGGGACCCGACCCCCTGGGCAGCTCCACGACCACCACCCCAGGGCTGCAAACAGCTCAGCTCGCAACCAAACCCGCCGCGTCTCCACCGCAGGCGCGCGCGCCCGGCACCCCGAAACTTCTGCAACCACCTGAGGATGCGACGCAGCAGTCCTAAAGCTGCCAGCGCAGGACGCCAAGCGACCCCAAAGCCCCAGGCACCGCGGCCTTGGGCCTCTGCAAGCGACCCCCGAGCCCACAGTTCCAGCGTCCGCGCCACCCGGTCCTGCCCCGCGCCCGCCCGTCAGGCCCCACTCACCGCCAGCCCCGCAGACCGCTGGGCACCAGCGACGCCAGACGCGGGGTCTAGTTTTATCCGCAGAGGAAAGCGAAAGGAGAAGAGGATTTTTGGAATTATAAAAACAGAGTATGGCGCAAAAGAGAAGGGCGAGGCGCGGGGTCCGGGGCGGGGTCCGGGGGCGGGGTTCCGCCTCTCCAGACACGCCCCCGGGCGCGAGGCCTCCCAGCCCGGGGACCCCGCTCCCCGCCCCCCCGCGCCGGGACTGCGGCCAGTCTGCCGAAGGGCGGCTAGGGAGGGTCTTCCAGTAAGGGGTGGGGCACACCGAAGTCGGATGAGACCCAAAAACCGAGGGGGAGGGAGAAGTGGAGAAGAAAACAAGTTGTCACTGCGCTAATAGGAGGGGAGGGATAGATAGTCCAGGTTGCCTTTAATCAGAAAGAGTCTGGTTCTAGAGCCTGGGGCGAAAGGAGGTTTGCTGACTGATCCCTGCGTTCAGAGAGAAAAAGAACACGCTCTCTCTAGAGGCTTTTAAATATGTGTATTTGCTCCCACTCCCAGCCCCTTGGCTTGGAAAATTGGCCTTGGCAGCAGTGCTGGCTGGAAACGCTCAGGCATGGGGCCCAGGAATTCTGTTTTCATTTCCACAGGCTTGGAGGAGGCCAATTTGATCTTGGAGGGAGGGCGGGAAGGACGCCAAAAAGAGGGAGGGAGAGCAGGGTTGCCTATGTTTTCTGACATTGGGAGAAAAATGCCATTTGTTAATTACTGTTGTTAGGCACAAACGCTTCTTTGAAACTAATGGGATTCGGTTCTGTGGTGGTGCTTGGGGCTGACAGGAAGTGGGAGAGCCTCCGTGTCCTCTGACCTTAGAAAGAAACAGAATTCGACAGAAGTAAAGTTGGTGAAGCTCTGAAGAGTACTTAGCAGTACTTCACTGTGTGAGAAGATAGGATAGGGGAAGGCAGGTGGGAGTGGGGTTCTAGAATTTTCCATTTTCCTTTGTATGCATGTTATTTGTTAGTAGTCCTGTGAGATCCGATTTTTAAACTTCGTGTGGTTTTTCTCAGAAATAATTGCAAAGAACATTTCTCAGATGCAGGAATAATGTTTTTTGGAAAGCACAGAACAAAGAAATGGGTGCCAAAACTACAGCAAAATATAATGTTTATTATCTTTGTTTTAAGTTCATGAAAGGAGCCAAGAAATTGAGCTTATGAATGTAAATATCCACAGTGGTTACATAAACGAGGACAAATATTTCAAGAGAAAAGTATATCTTGTGAAATATATTGCTTTAAGGGTTTAAAAAGCGAATTGAAAGCATGTCACATACACAGAATCACAACTTTTGAGGGGAAGAAGAATGATTCTAATGTTTGATCCTATATAATACAATGAACTATCAATAGTTCTCTATTAATGAGGCCCAATTATATTAGTTTTATTGTCATATTAATTACTTATAGTATATTTGTAGTTAGTTATACATTAGCTACCTTAGAGTCAGTCTTTTCACTGTATCCTAATGAGACTATTATAATTATTGGTATGTGGTAGATGAACTTGTATTTCCTGACCTCAACTCTTTAGTCCAGTAAGATCTGTATGTAAAAGATAAGGGGAATGTAAACTTAATAATTTTCACAAAAAAGTACATAAAAGGGATGAGAAATGAAGTCAGGTTGAGGTTGGGGCTAGAAGGAGAGGAGCATGTTAGGAGAGGCACTTTCTAAAACCTGAAGTAATGGCTTGACGGTTTTGCCAGCAACCAATATAAGACAAATTATCCACTGTGTTCAGTGCTAATCCTCAGTGCTACCCTTATGATTTTTGAATTCGAAGTACTCCATGGATTCCATAATGTTCATATGTTTTCACATAGACCAAGATAGTAAACTTGCCCTCCTACCAGTCAAAATGAGGAGAGTATTTGGACCATAGGAAACATTTCTATTTGTGTGCAGTGTTAGATAGGAACAGGACACTAGCAACAGTGTGTTTCAGTGTGCCATTTCTCATTTTCAGATCTCTCCTCATGGATGGCCTTGACACAAATGTCATCATTTTGCAAACTAACTTCTTTGGCTCATCCAAAAAAAGTCAGTACAATCAGAAATTTTTGTAATGAAATTATGTCTCTGTAAAACACCTCTAATGGCAGTCACATCTCTTGAAATTTACCTGCTGACCTAGAGCTAAATTAGGATGATCTCTCCTAGGAACTCATTCAGTTCAAATAAGAACACAATCTCATGAACAATGTTTATGGTAATCTCATCAAACCAGCTCAAAGCTACAAATATGGTTATTGTATGGGCAACTAATTTTCAATTTTAGAAATAGAAACTCACATCATGCTTAAACAATTTCATCTTTATTAAGCCCATTAGCTTCTCAGCCTTGTGATTAAGATCAGATATAGCCTATTAAGGTTAATTTGAATCTATATTTTATTAACCTGTCATGTTAACTTTTTTCCTTAGATTCTGTCACATGAAATTTGATAATCTTATTTTTTTTGATGTCTACATTCTTGTCACTGATACAAATGTTGGGTCAAATAAAGATCCAATAAGTCACATTTAGAGATTAACCTCTAGGATGACAGAAATTAAATAATCAATATTTTCTGTAATTGTTCAACCAGCTAAAAATCTACTTAGACTGCCCTGTTACATAATCCACTCTTTAGTTTCTTGCCTACCACAGTGAAAATTAAAATTTCTTCTAAATTTCTGTTAAAAATAATATTAATCATGGCATGCTATTGATCTCTCTACACCATCCATCGAAGAAAGGAAACAAGTTCATTTCATGAAATTTGATGTTAGAAAACACAAAATTGTTAGTGTTGTTTACCACACCTTTGTCAAATACAATTATTTACCACACCTTTGTCAAATGCAATTATTTAAAATGTTTTTCTGAAATTGACATTGCAATGTGTTGTGAGTTGTATTTTGTTCCCCTAAAAGATATGTTTATGTGACCCTATTCAGAAATAGGATTTTTATAGATGTAACCAAGTAAAAATGAAGCCATACTGGATTAGGGTGCACTGTAACCCAATAACTGTATTCTTATAAGAGAAATTTGGACACAGCAATAGACAACCCTGGAGAACACCATGTGACAATAGAGACAGAGACTGGAGTAATGTGTCTACAAGCTAGGGAAAACCAAGGATCGCCAGCAACCACCAGAAGCCGGGAGAAAGGCATGGAGGATATTATTTTGCTGAGCTCCCCAAGAAGAAGCTAACCCTCTGATCCTTTTTTCAGACTTCTAGCCTCCAGAATTGCTAGAGAATAAAATTCTATTGTCTAAAGTGATCTAATTTGTGATAATTTGTTGTGACAACCCTAGGAAACTAATACAAAATGTGTGTGTGTGTGTGTGTGTGTGTGTGTGTGTGTGTCTATATAATTCCCACAAATCAAAATTGTTTTTCTCTTTTTGAATACTGGAACACATTTTGCCTTTCACTAGTTTTTGAGATCTTCACACACTCTAAGATGTTGAAAAGATAATTGACAGTGGTTTCAAAAAGCTATTTTCATTTTGTTTTGTGCTCATGGGTGTATTTTAAATGATTTTAAAAGCTTGAACTTATTTATACTATCAGGATCAAATTGACTTTGACACGTGGAGTAGAAAGTGAGCTTCATCTCCAAGAACATGGGAGAAAAGAATGCAAAACAGTGACTGAAGTGTTTGAGAAACAAATGGAACTTCTGTCAAAATCATTGCAATATTACCTCAAGTGGCACAATCAAACATAAAAAAGAAAGATTATCTTAAATATTTCAGAAGTGATATTGCACTAAAAACAAGATGGGTAATTTTTTGTTAAAAAATACTCTCTATATATGTACATCTATGGATATGGATATATACAATATGCTTATATGTATGCATACACTAGAGATGCTTATATGTGATTATGTAAGTGTGAAAGAAAGTGGAAAGACAGATTACTGTTATAAACACCGGCTATCTGGGATGTGGCAGTGGTGGAAGGATGAATGAGAAAACTGACTTGAGAGATAAAGTAACTTGACCCAACAGGTGGTAGAATTGAGATCTGAACCAAAGTCTGTCTTGAATTTAAAGGCTATTGTGATAAGCTTAGTTAAAAATGTCATGATATTCAATTTAATGTAGAAATGAACATTGGAGTAATCTTTTGAAAAAGTGTACTCTGTTCTTTGAATTTAATTATATTGCATATCCTTCTTTGTCCTTTCACAGAGCATATTCAATTACTTTTCTGTCCATTCATCTAAATATATTTAAATCTTATTCTAACTTTTTAATCTAACAGTGTTTTATCTTACATCCGCCTTAGACTTAATAATACCTATATGTCTACGAAATATATAAAACTTTTCAAAAATTCGAGTATTTATACTTCACTAATGTCTAGGCTGTGTGATCATCATATATTTATGCATTTTTGCAAAATCCTAAAATGTTTAATGCAACTCAACAAAAATTTGGGGAACTAGGAAATTTTTGAAATCAGCATTTCCAAAAGCAAAAAGGAGAAAAGGGAATATTTATTGAAGTCAATTATATGTGATGAAAGAGTATTTTAAATTCAGTTTTTATACATGGCAGCCCCAAATGCCATAATCTGAACGATTATTATAACATCAAATTTTTGATTCAATGGTATGGATGTTTATTTTCTGACTAAAGACCTATGAGTTGGCCACTGTCCTTAAATGTAGGTAAACAATTAACAGGGCTTCTTTTTGTATAGTGTCTGTTTGCAAAGTGAATTAATTGCTGATTTAAAAAATTTTGGCTGAACTAGAACTACTGACATTTTATGTATTTACTCAGGAATATGAAGTATGAGGATAAGTTACACAGTTTTAAAATGAACTTTAAAAAATGTATTAAAGTCTCATGATTAAGATATATGAGAAAAAAATCCATTTTCTTGACAACTGCTGCAGAATCTTTCCTAAATAACAAAGCTGATTATGTTACTTCCAGGATAAAGCCTTTCCCTTATCAAGAAATATATTTTATTTTAAAGTCTATGATTCTCAAGAAAACCCTTAACGTTTATCCTAAACCATAATGCACTAATTTTCTTGCATATGCTTAATTTTTTGGCTTCACCACCTGTCACTTTCCTGTTTTTCATGTTCTAGTGATACCAATTTGCCATTGCATTATGTTGGTTCATAACACTGTTGGTGAGGTTTATGGCCTCATAGTTATTTTGTCCCTACACTATTCCCACTTCTTCATCTAGCTGCACCGTACTCATACTCCTAGACTTATTTCAAATTCACCGACTTCGGGAATCCTTCTATGACCGCTCAATTCTGATTTACTTTGAGACAGGTTCTATACTAGGAGCTGGAGAGTCAGAGAAGAATATGAGAGACAAGTCTCTGCCCCTATACAACTTACACACTTGCCAAGTAGGAACCAATAAATAAACAAGCAAATTACAAAGTAATTTTAGAGCACAAAAAAGGCAGTTTGGAAGCAATAGAGTAGGGTGATGTGGAGGATGATTATATTACAGATGGTAGTCAAGAAAGGCATCTTGGTCACTGGAGAAATTCACATAGATGCCACATGATTAGAAAGTATCAGCTGTGCAAACGTACAATGTTTGTTAGTTTTCCAGAAAGACAGAACAACAAGCATAAAGATCCTAGGGGAGAAAGAAGATGGCATATTGAAAGGACAAAACAATCCAAAACAAAATGTAAATGGTGGTGCTGGGACAAGAGGGAGAGTAGCCTGAGAATAATGCATATTTCATGAATTCATTCCATTTGTATTTCAACCCTTCTTAGAAGTTACTCCCTGCAACTCCCTAGGTAGCCCCTTCCTGGTTCTGTTCTGATTACCCATAGAGCTAATTGTTGGCATAGACATTCCCAAAATGATAGTATAGTCTGCAGATACTTTTGTAAATATGGCATGTATACTTACATTTTAAACTGGATCTGGTTATATCATGACTTATGTTCAATATATATTTCTACTAGATCTGTTCTGAAATGTTATCTTTATTACACAAAACATGGACCATGATATAGATATAAAAGATGCCAATAATTTCCATGGAGTCTGCAGGGTGTTTTGCAAGGAGAAAGAATCTAGAACTAGAAAAAAAAAAACAAAGTTGAAGATGGTTGTAAGCTAAAGTTGTACAAAGAAAAATATCAGTCAGTTTTCATAATTTAACAGGCTAATAAATTCTACCTTTAGATCTCTAATGGAGCAAAGGAATTGAAGCACACATAAAACACCCTTCTGTTATTTCATTCAACAGATTTAAGTATCTACCCTGAGTTCTTAGGGAATTAAATACAGGACAAATAGTGGAGAAGAGTCTCTATTTGAAAGCACAAAACAAACTCCAAATAGTGTTCTTTTCCTGACTCTGTAAAAAGCAAAAAGGAATAACAAAAACGACTAAGAAGCATGTGATCTCTGTCTTACATTTGTGAAGGCATGCTTCAAAGAAACTCTGGATTGGCTAGTGATGGTAGACCTTCCTCTTGTGACCTTAATGGTTTAATTATACTGCCCACCTCTCACTAACTACCACCTACTCCCACCGCATCTCAATATTCCCAGGTGCTATTCCTCGTTATCATCAGTTCCCAGTTTCATGTCTCTTTCATATTAATACTTTTTCACCTATCTACCAAACTGCAAAAATTGAAAAAATATACCATATCTGAAAACAAAAAGAAAAAAAAGGGAAGTCTTGACCTGTGAAAAAAATAATTTAAAAATTGTGGTCACTGTTACCTATTATTTCTCAACTATATTTCAATCTTGGTATACTTTGGATAGAGAAGGAAGAGCAGAGAATGAAAAAGAGTGAGACAGGTAGCCTGAAGACTGTTTAAATTTGTCCGAAGTATATGGATGTTAAGTATCTACAGGGCCCATGTTTACATATCTAACACAATTTTAAGAAATATCTAACACAATTTTAAGAAAATAAGGCTCACTAAGTTAGTACATTGGTGTGTTCATTGGTTTGTGTGAGAAAGACTTTGGAAGGAACAAAGTATGACTTTACAGTGAAGGTGAGGTAATATTTGTATATAGATCCAAAGAACTGAGATTTCTTAGTGCATGAAAAGTTTGTTGAAAAACATGGTTGGACACAGTGGCTTAAGCCTGTAATCCCAGCACTTTGGGAGGCTGAGGCAAGAGGATTGCCTGAGCCCAGGGGTTCGAGACCAGCCTGGACAACTTGATGAGACCTCATCTCTACAATATATCAAAAAAATTAGCCAGGCGTGGTAGCACGTGCCTATAGTTCCAGCTACTTGGAAGGCTTAGGCGGAAGGATCACCTGAGCCCAGCGGATAGATGCTGGGGTGGCTGTGAGCATGCCACTGTACTCCAACCTGGGTGACAGAGTGAGACAGAAAAAAAATAAAGAAACAAAGAAAGCAAGAAAGAAGGAAGGAAGGAAGGAAAGAAAGAAAGAAAGAAAGAAAGAATGAAGACATCACAAAAGCAGGAACATGACAGTTTCATATAAGTACATCCAAAAGAGCTCATGCCATTCAGCTTGGTTAGGATGGAATGTATTTGTCAGATGAAAACAAAAGCAGAAGATTGAGTGGAAAGAATATCCAATTGTGCTTTAGAGATTATGCACTGATTTTTTTCGTTAACTTGGAAGAGTTTACATGAAGCCAAGTGTAGTGCCTGACACTAAATTATTTGCAGAGTGAAAGAATGAATCAAAGTAAGAAAACAAGGAGGAGCAACCCTAGCTAAATGGATATCTTGCTTGGGCACAGTTTGCCATGAAATAAACAAACAAGTTATATTAATTCAAACTATAATATATCCAAGCTAAAAAACTAGCAAATGAATGGTACTACTTAAAAATTTTTATTTCCTGGCTTAAATTTCATTTACTGTCTTGATGATAAAGATTTTTTTAAAAATTAGAATAAAGTTATCTGACTACATATTTAAAAAAGAAACACCAAAAAGGAATACAGAGATGTAAGCTTCATTTTGAACCAGCTACTTAATCTTTTATTCTTATCTATTATTGGCATTTCAAGGAATCTTTTTCAAGATTTCAAAGAACCTTTTGGCTGATCAAAAGAGAGAAGGCTGGGAGGCTGAGAAAGGATCTCTTGAGCCCAGGGGTTCAAGAGCAGTGATTATGCCACTGCACTCCAGCCTGAGTGACAGAGTGAGACCCCCAACTCAAACAAAACAAAACAAAACAAAACAAAAATCAAAAAAGAAGGAGAGAGAAGACTGAGCTGCAGGAGAACAGTGTCTCCAAGGATTATCCCAGTCTTGGTACAGGAGGTAATTAATAAATACTTGCTGAACATTTCACAATTGAATAGTTATTCAAATGAAGTTTTTAAAGTAACATTGTAAAGAACAATTCTCTTTGGCATCTTTTAGCTTGCCAGTTTGATTAATTGTTTTACGTGTTCAGATCACCTGGCCATTATTTCTGAACTGATAGAAGCAAAATTTCTGTAAAATTTTATAAAACTTTTCCCCCAATGGAAAACATTCCTTGTTATAAATTTTAAATACATTTCTCTTCTAAGCTATATGTAAACAGTGAATCTGTCTTTTTATAAGAAAATGAAAGAAGTATCTACTTTTTAATTAATGTGTTGTCTGTGTCTTGCAAAAAATAATGAAAGTTTTGCAGATAACTGTAAATTTTCTGACATAAAGAGACAGCATAATACTTCACTCCCAGCCCTGCTTCATAGTTGAACAAACCTGGAGCACTGGTTCAAGGAAGGACAAAAGGTAGAGCAAATACCAGAAGTGACTGCTTCTCCATTTTCTACTGAGCAACAGAATTAAAGAGAAAAGTAAGAGAACTGCTATAGATGAAGAAAATCCAGTTTAAAAACTGCTGTTAACCATCAGTGTCCCAGGAAAAAGTCAGTGCCAGAAAGAACAGCTCCTGGGGCACAAACAATGGCTATCTCCCAGAACGACAGTACCCAAAAGGTACTTATACGGATCAGAGAATTGTTGGATAGAATGAATATAAATCAAGAAATGCAAGGGCTATAGTTAAATGAAATTGCTTTGGAGCTAGACAGGCTCAAGAAAGCATACTTAGAAATAACAGAAATAAAGAATTCCATCCAAGAAACAAATAAACTGACAAGCATGGGAAGCAGAATTGACCAAGCAGAAAAAAGAATCTCAGAGCTGGAAGAACAACATGTAGAATTAACCCAATCTATTAAAAATATATATTGGAAAAACTTAAGAAGAAAGAGAAAACTCTCCAAGAGATGTACAATTTTATCAAAAAACCAAGCCTAATTCTGATCGGAATAGCTGAAATAGAAAAAGAAATGAAAAATGCCTTGGAACAAACATTCCATGAAGTCATTCAAGAAAACTTCCCTCATCTAGCCAGAGAGATGACTATACAAGAATAAGAGATTCAGAGAACCCCTGCAAAACATGTTATGAGAAGACCAACTCCTAGATGCCTAGTAATTTGCTTACACAAATTAGGTATAAAATAAAAAAATCCTAAAGACATCAAGGAAAAAAGGTCAGACTATCTACCAGGGGAGACCAATCAGAATTGCTGATGACTTCTCTGCAGAAACACTACAGGCCAGAAGGAATTGGACCCCAATCTTTAATGTTCTCAAAGATAAAAAATTGCAGCCAAGAATTTCCTACCCAGCAAAGCTAAGCATCATCAGCAATGGAAAATTAAAATCCTTCCCAGACATCCCATACCTAAGAGAATATGTTGCTTTGAGATGAGCTCTACAGGAGATGCTTAAAAAGGTGCTGTGCACAAAAGAAGAAAGAAAAAAAAAGAAAGATCATATACTTTGCAAGATCACAAACAAACACAGAAACAGCAGAACACACAGCATACCCACAAAAATGAAAACACATACATATATGAACACACAAGCTAAATGAAAAAACAACCTTATAAGACCATTATGTCAGGGACACACTCTTGCATTTCAATAATCAGCCTAAACATGAATGGACTAAATGCACCACTGAAAAGACATAGAATGGAAAACTGGATAAGAAAACATGACCCAGAAAATTGCCATCTCCAGGAAACTCATCTCACCACAAAGGATGCCCACAGACTCAAAGTTAGAGGATGGGAAACAAATTTTCAGGCACACAGATTACAAAAGAAGGCAGGGGTTACATTTTTAATATCAGACAAAGCAACCTTTAAGCTACCAAAAATTTTAAAAAGATAAATAAGGATACTACATAATGATAAAGGGTTCAATTCATCCACAAGAAATATTCATCCTAAACATATATACACCCAACACAGGAGCACCAGCTTTTATAAAGCAGCTACTAAGTAAACTAAAAAAAGATATTGACTCTAACATTATCAAAGCTGAGGACTTAAATACCCCACTCGTAACCTTAGATAGTTCATTGAGGCAAAAAATCAACAAAGAGATCTGGAAGCTCAACTTGATGCTTGACCAAATGGATTTACTAGATGCCTACAAAACACTACCCCCAACAACCACAGAATATACATTTTACTTATCACCACATGAAACATACTCCAAGATTGACCACATCCTCGGCCATAAATAAAGCATAAAGAAATTTCACATAATTGAAGTACTGCCGTGCACCTCCTCAGACTACAGTGGAATAAAAATCAATATCACCACCTACAAAATTCCCCCAAAACCCACAAAGACATGGACACTAAACAGCATAATGCTGAACAACTCCTGGGTAAACACAGAAATCAAAACAGAAATTAAAAGATTCCTGGAAACAAATGAAAATGAAGAATCATCTTACCAAATCCTCTGGGATGCCATGAAAACAGTTCAAAGAGGAGAATTTATATCTCTGTGAACCACACATCAAGAAAACAGAAGGAGAATAAGTTGACAACCTAAAAAAGGGAACTGTAAAGGCAAGACCACCAAAACCCTAACTTCAGCAGAATAATCCAGATCACCAATGTAAAAGCTCAAATACAGGACATAGAAGACAAAAATGCCATAGAAAAAATCAACAAAACAAAAAACTGGTTCCTTGAAAGGATAAACAAGTTTGATGGATCCCTAGCAAGAATGACCAAGAAAAAGAGAGAAAAAACCCAAATAAACACAATCAGAAATGCAAAAGATCAACTGACCCCAAAGAAATACAAAAAATTATCAGAGATTACTAGGCACAACTGTATGGAAACACACTTGACAACCTAAATGAAATGGAGGAATTTCTGACATCACACAACCTCCCAAGGTTGAAGCAAGAGGAAACTGAGATCCTATATAGAACAATAACAGCCCAGGAAATTGACTCTGTCATTAGAAAACTACCTACCAAAAAAAGCCCTGGACCAGATGGATTTCCAGTGAAATTCTACAAACCATACAAGGAGGAGCTGATACCAATCCTATTGAAAGTATTTCAGGTAATCGAGAAAGACAGAACTCTCCCCAAATCGTTTTATGAAACTAGCATCACAATGATACCCAAACCCAGTAAAGATCCAACAAAGAAAGAGAACTACAGGCCAATATCCCTGATGAATATAAATGCAAACATTCTAAACAAGATTCTAGCAAATCAGATCCAACAACACATCTCAAAAATCATCCACCAAGACCAAGTAAGTTTCATCCCCGGGATACAAAGCTGGTTCACCATCCGCAAGATCATAAATGTAATTAAATACGTTAACAGATGTAAAAACAACAACCACATAATTATATCATTAGATGCAGAAAAAGATTTTGATAAAATCCAGCATCCCTTCTTGACAAAAACTTCGAACACCTAGGCACAGGGGAGCATACCTCAATCAAAATAGTAAGAGCAATCTATGATAAATGCCCAGCCAGCATATTGCTAAACGGACAGAAATTGGAAGCATTTCCCCTGAAAATCAGAACAAGACAAGGCTGCCCACTCTCACCCCTCCTGTTCAACATAGTGTTGGAAGTTCTAGCTAGAGCAATCAGATAAGAGAAAGAAATCAGAGATATCCAAATAGGAAAAGAAGTCAACCTATCCCTCTCTGCTGACGATATGATCCTATACCTTGAAAATCTAAGAGAATCTGTCAAAAACCTCCTTGCGCTGATAAAGGACTTTGGCAAAATCTCAATGTACAAAATAGTCGTGTTCCTATATACCAACAACAAGCAGGCAGAGAACCAAACAAAAAGCAGAACCCCATTCACAATAGCCACAAAAAAAAAAAAAAAAAAAAAAACTGAAATACCTCAGCGTCTTCCTAACCAGAGAAGTAAAAGGTCTTTATAATGAAAACTACAAAACACTTCTGAAAGAAGTCAAAGATGACACAAACAAATGGAAAAATATTCCATGTTCATGGATTGGAAGAATCAACATTGCTAAGATGTTCATCCTGCCAAAAAGCAATCTACAGATTCAATGCTACACCCATTAAATTACCAACATCATTCTTCTCAGACTTGGAAACAATACAGAAATTCATATGAAAACATAAATAACTACAAATAGCCAAAACAATCCTGAGCAAAAGAAACAAAGTAGGCCATTTTTACAGAACTTGACAATACTGGCACATGCTAAAATGCGGGTGATTCACTTGGCATGAACCATCATCTGTGTTATTTTTTTCCCCCAGACTTATCTGAAGAGTTTTGGGAGAGGAAGGATGTTCTACTACTTAATTATAAACTCCAAGATTACTATTAAATTTGCTGTTATTCTGACTTAGACTATACCATTCAGCTCCACTAAAGAAAGCTTCTTTTCAAAAGGCAGTGACCTTTTCTCTGCATCAGATGAAATAAAAAACAAATAACAATATGCTTTCAAAAGCATCACTACCTCTAGTGAGACTTTCTCTAAATCAAAGCCCTGGAATTGAGCAAAAACGCATTATCATTCCTGCTAGGATGAATGAATAGAGAAATGTCAAAATAAAATAATTAAACATTTCACATTATTTTACAAAGTTCCATCTTTTTGTGGTTTGTTGTGAGTACCTCATTAGCTAGAACAGTATTTTATTTTATTTTAAAGATGTGGGGTACAATTCAGGATTAGATATACAAGTGATCATTGTACAGGTAAAGTTTGGGCCCACCTTTGGTCCCTACTTTGCCTCGTTTGAGATCAGGTACCTTTATTAATGTTATGTGCCCCTCTTCTCCCTCCCATGGCAGTTTTTGGCTACTGCAATCACTTTCTTATTGTATTATAGTAAATGTTCAGGATCGGCTTTTGAGTAAGAACATATGGTACTCAGTTCTTTGTTTCTGTGATAAATAACTGAGTATTATAGACTCTAAATCCATCCAAGTTGCTGCAAAGTCCATAATTTTGTTCTTTATTTCTACATGATATTCCATTGTGTATATGCACCACATTTTTTTCCAGACAAGGTTTGATGAGCAGCACAGTTGGTCCCATGTTTTTGCTATTGTAAATAGTGCTACAATAAATATGCATGTGCAGGTATCTTTTTAGTAGAGTGATTTAAGTTCCTTTGGGTATATTCCCAGAAGAGGGATGGCTGGATCGTATAGAAGATCAATTTCTAGTTCTTTTAGGATTCGCCCACTGTTTTCCATAAAGGTTGAACTGGTTTGTACTCCCTCCAACGATGTAGAAGCATTCCCTTTTCTCTGCATCCTCACCAGCCTCTGTTGTTTTTTGTTTTATTAATGAAGGCCATTCTTATTGCAGCTAGGTGATCACTCAGTATGGTTTTGATTTGCATTTCTCTGATGATTAGTGAGACTAAGCATTTTTTCATGTGTCTGTTGGCTGCTTGTATGTCTTTTGAGAAGAGTCTATTTGTGTCTTTTGCCCACTTTTTAATGGGGCTGTTTGTGTTTTTCCTTTCAGTACATTTGAGTTCCTTGTAGATCCTGGATGTTAGGCCTTTGTCAGATATGCGGTTGGCAAATATTATTTCCCCATTCTGTGGGCTGTTTCCCCACTCTCTTGATGGTTCTTTTGCTTTGCAGAAGCTTTTCAGTTTGGTAAGGTCCCACTTGTCTATCTTGTCTCTTATGGCATGGGCTTTTGGGGTTTTGATCAGGAATTGGTAACTTGTTTCAATTTCTATAAGGGTGTCTCCTGCATTTTCTAAGATTCTTAAAGTTTGGGGTTTTACATTTAGGTCTTTGATCCATTTGGAGTTTATTTTTGTGTATGGTGATAGGTAAGGATCCTGTTTCATTCTTCTGCATGTGGTCAGCCTGTTTTCCCAACACCATGTACTGAATAGGTTCTCCTCTCCCCAGTGGTTGTCATTGGAGACTGTGTCAAAGATGAGTTGGTTGAGAAATTGAGGTTTTGCTTCCAGAATTTCTATCCTATTCCATTGGTCTATATGCCTGTTCTTGTATCAATACCAGGTTGTTTTGATTATTGTAGCCTTATAATAAAGTTTAAAGTCTGGAAGTGTGACTCTACCCATGGATAGAGTCACAGACCTCTAGAGTCTCCTATTTCTGAAAGACATGTTCTTTTGTGGACTAGAATTTCCT